>BSBK01008500.1:582500-741881 GCA_027943335.1 Chamaecyparis obtusa
TCATCTAAAGCATCATTTAATCTGATCCTAAATCAGAACTATAGAATGATAGATTATGAATGGATAAAACTCCACACAATGAATTAGAAAATTCAAAAATCATCAGATAGACACAAATGGAGAGAAATGGGAAATGGTATTTATATTAAGTATGAGGATCATCCCTCTGTATACACCTGCTTCAATATCTAAACCACTTCAATAATATGCAAAAGACCAAAAGTTTTCTTTGATACAATAATACCTTCTAATATAAGAAATTACTACATCCTAGACTGAGAGAAAAATCATTAGCCAATATTCTGAAACTAAGAAGGGACTAATCCTAGACCTCTTACCTAGCCAAAAGATGACCCCTCCTAAATGATCACCAAAAATCCTTTATACCAAGATTGCAACAAGCATCCGATCATTCAAGACAAAATTCAAAAATACACAACCACCTTCAATCAATTCAATTACTGTAGACAAGACATGCCACCTAGCACAAGGCCATTGAGATCAAACTAATCATCAACCTGAGTAACATTCTAGCCATGTACCATCATAAGGACAGAGAAATTATCATTAAAAACCCTATTGATTCTGGCTGCATCAGAGGCGACGTGACCTCCATGTCAAATTATCCTCGGTAGAAGCACCTCAGGACACAAAATCAGCTCACAACGACCACCATGATCCTTCTCATAAATTCTCACCTGCAACTAAGCTAGAACACGACCAAAATTGCTCTGGCATTATGGCTCTTCAGCTCACTATTTCAAACCTTGCAAAAACCCTAGCAAAGAATTCAAAATCTAGCTCCAATGGATAATTGATCAAGTTTAAAACATGACCGCTGATCTAATCTCTTCCTAGCACATCGGATGGCCCACATGAATCGGCATAACAATCAACTGAGCTTTGAAAATTATCTAGCCAAATCATCATTCTTAGCATCCAATCAGAGTTGAACACATCAACGACACCTAGCAGCGGACCCACTTTGACCTCAGCAAGTCTCCCTAACCCTAAGTCATCTAGAGATTACGTGACTAAAGGAATTCTCCAAGTCACAAGACATTTGGCTTAACCATGGTAAGATCAAGAGATCATGCGAATGAAGCATTCGTATGATCACTAAGTCTTTCTTTAACCTTGGGTTTCATCTAGCAAACAAGCGACCACCACCTGATCAATCTCATCAATGGCCCAGATCAGATCTCAAAACCTTTATCCTTTAACTCAAGCTGGATCAGGAGATCACATGACTGAGGTAGTCACTAGATCTCAGAACATATCTCTTAACATTGGTTACATCTAGAGAACATGAGATAAACTTCATTAACCAAGTCTCTAGATAGAAACCTTAACCCCAATCATATCTCAAGATCAAGCGCTAGCCATTGATCTTGTCCTCATCTTGTGGTCCTCGTTGAATCGTTGAACCTTAGAACCTAACTCACCTTGGATCTGGAGATTACGTGACTGAGAAATCTCCAAGTCACCCAATAAAAACTTGACCTCATGTTAGATCATGAGAACATGCAAAAAGCCTCAGTCATGTGTTCTCTAAATAGAAACTTGACTGCCTAGGACCTAACCTTTGACTTAACCTAGGCCATCTCGAGATCACGTGAACAAAGGAATTTTCTTGATTATTGAATCATTTTCTAACTATGGGTTTTATCTAGAGAATCAATGCCAACCATCGATCTTGATCTACATCTATGACTCACATTTAATCTCTAAAAACCTCCTACCTTGACTAGATATTTGGAGATTCGGCAACTGAAGGGAACAATAATCATTTGCTAGGTCATTGGATGTTAAGCCATTAACCACTAGGATTAGGAGAATGAGTGAACACTTCAGTCACTAGATTGCTGAATAAGAAGATAACTACCTGGGTTGGGAAATAAAACATGTGCAGAAAGGGACATAAGCAGCCATGAAAAGGTAACGAAGAAATAGAACAAAGCCATGGTTTTTGGACTTAGACAATTTTATGAAACCGTGGGCATGGATAAACCCTATTTCTCAGACCTTAAAACTAGCATATCTCCCTGGTTTTTGCACTTCAACACATACAATCTGAACTAGAGCTCGGTGACATCTTGAACAATCCCTGGATAACTTTGTAGGCCATGAAACCTGATATATTTTCTTCACAAATCAAAACAAGTTGCAGCCAAGGCAAGACAAATTTCACAAAATTTTGTAGGGCTAGACCATTTTCTTAAGATTTTGTCTAAGATAGGAAAATGGCCTAATAGACATATTGCTAGAAATTGTAGATTACAAATTAGTTAGACAAGATTGAGATATGGAAACAATGGAGTAGTTTTTTAGATATGCAACAATTTTGGTCACACAGCGAGATTTTGCAAAATGAACAACATGAGAAACCCTAATTCTAGAAACTATACAAGGAGAAATGTGAGCACTAACAACAGTCAGAGAGGATGTTATAGTAACTTGGAAGAATTTGAATTTATTAAAGCCACAGATCAAGAGAGAACACTCAGTATGCCAGGAAACCAGATAGGTGAAGTACCTGATAGTAAGTGTGAGTCATTTCCTAATTCATCTCAAAGCACTTGAACATTTATTTCATGAATTATGTATTAGAGTAAAGTATTAGAATAGTGTAGAAGTTAGAATAGTTTGAATTGAGTCTTGCGAAGTTAATATGAGCTAGTATATGATATAATAAAGCTATGATTAAGAGTGCATGAGTTTATGAATATGTATGTGAGTACATGAAGAGAATGAAGTTTTGCTAGTAACTAGGAACAACTTTTTGGCATGAAGCAGTAAAGAAATTTAACGTGATGTCAGAATCTTGAAATATTTGAAGGATAAAAGTTGATGATCGGTATTAGTTGATCATTCAAGTGATTACAAGTGATAAAGAGAGCTAGCTAGTGGAGATTAAGAGCATTTTGTAGGATTTGGAGACAGATTTCTTACCAAATCTACGCAAAGCCCTAAATCATGATTCTGAGGTATTTTTCTAAGTATTCACTATCAAAGTAGTTGTGTTTTTATAGAATCATGGATGCATCACTACTTCACGACATCAAAGATACAGTCAGACCTAGAATGAAGAAGGAACCTATAGAACCATTGGAAGAAGACCCTAGTTTAGCCTTGTCATCTGTTCCATATGGAGTTTCACATTTGGAAGATGTAAGAGGTTATCTGAAATGTAAGTTTGAGACCATAGGAGATGGTAGCCTAATCATGGAATATGATAAGATCTATAAACATGATATGTCATACAAAGAAGGGTTTGAACATTTGAGTGAGATTGATGTTATCAATTATACACTTCACTATGAATTTCAGAATGACGAATGGACTAAGATAATATTGAGTAGAATTCATAATGGAAAGTTTTGGTTAGATGACAGAGTCATAGACATCACCGCAGACCTTATTCATGAGGTAACTGGTTTATCTAAGTCAGGAGTAATTCCCTTAAATGAGAAGAATGTTAAGAAACCAGTGTTATACAACACTAAATTGTCATACAATGGAAGAGAAATTGTTATAAGTAAGATTGAACGGGATGATGTTAGATATGTATGCAAAATTTAAACTTCAAAGTTTTTTGCAAGTTCTAGAGAAGATGATATGGAAGCTGGCATGGTACATGCAACTTATCTTATGTGTTCAGAGAAAGTACAGGTAGATATGTGTAAACTTTTGAGGATTTAGTTGACAGAAAATCTTGAGAAGATTAGAAAGACCAAGAATTCACAATTTAGATTTTCATCTTTGATCACATACATTTTTTTCCATTTGTTGATAAGATTCCCATACACTATAGGAGTTGACTGGAATGACAACATAAATTCTATTATGGAAAAGTACAAAGATGCAATATGATTTTTGGTTGATGAAGACTTTACCTATGTTGAAGTAGTTGAGCCAATGATTTAGGTGGATCTAGAAGTCCAAAAATTAAACAGTCTCAAAATCTTTCAAAATTAGTGTCATTGCGAAGAGCTCAAAAAATTGAACCCGACACAACTTGAACGGGTGAAAAAGGAGCTCGTACGTGAAAGTTATGTTTGGTCAAAGGTCTAGTCAAAGGTTGAACAAAAAATGTGGAAGTTTTACTATCTCAAAATTGGTCAAAAATAGTCTCAACTCGAAAAGCTCATCAATAGCTTTCTGACGCATTTTGAATGGACAAAATTCGAGTTCGTATGCAAAAGTTATAGCCAAACGAAGTTCTTCGATCAAAAAGATGACTAAGTGGCCATTGATGATGTCATAAATCTAGTCACCATGCTGATGTGGAAAAAATATATATTCCCCTAAGTTTACTTACCACTACATCATAATTTATTAGAAAATAAAATGGTGGACGTTTACTTTATTTCACAAAATCCATTTTTGTGGGATTCTAGAGGATTTTGTGGAATCCCACAAATTTATGGGATTTGAAATAAAATCTCCTCAAAATTAGAAAACAAAAAAAAACCATAAACCCATTTAAAATAAGAATGGGCCCGGACACTCCCTATTTTTGTGCATTTGTTATAAACAAACAAAATTTAAACAAATAATTAAAACAAATATCCTAAACATATCCGTCCAAAAGGGATTTGTTTATTTGTATGGCTTATAATTTATAATAGCCAAAAGGAAGTTTTAATATGGTTATTTTGTTAATTTAAAATGGGGAAAGGAGTTATTATATTTGTTATTTGGTTTTAGACCAAATAAGGAAAATATTTTGTATAAAAGGGGAGTTATTTTCCTTTGGAAAATATGGGAGTCTTGGAGAATTATTGTAAGTCTGAGAGGAGGAATTATCATGACATTAGAAAGGATTTTTGAATTCTTGAGAGGAGATTACAAGGTGTTGTTTTTACACCAAAAATTGTAAAAGAAAGAAGGAGACTATGAATGAGGTTGAAAGCTTGGATGTTGTAATAAGGCGATTTGAGCTTGGCGACATTAATAAAGCAGTCCCCGAATTGAGAAGCGGACCCAGAGACGTAGTCCTTCCTAGATGAACTCCATTATCAAGTGTTGCATCTTCTCTTCTATCTCTATCTCATTTATCTTTATGTTATCTCATTTTCTTACTGTTAATATTCTCTTTTATGTAATTAAACACATAATTATTTTTAAAGTGTTTAAAGTATAACTCTTTCTTGTAATTTCAATGGTTAAATATATAACTACGCAATTACTGCCTGGATCAGGGAATTAAACCTATATTTTGGATTAAGTTATAAAACTTTTAAATCCTAGTTTATAGACCAAGTTTGGTATTAGAGCCTGTTTTGCAAGAAATTGCAGGTGGTTAATGTTAACCAAGTTGAGATTGAAACAAGGAGAAGGTTCTCTTGAAGAGTTTAATCCAGAGATTGGAAAAAGAAGGACTTTTCATCACTCAAAGATGGAACATGAACAAAATCTTGTTGAGTTTGATACAGAAGCTTTCCAGAAATATTTTTTGGAAATGAAGACAATGGTGGATATTTTGATCCAAGAGAGGCATGAACGACATAAGAGAAAGGTGGACAAGGCTAGGAAGAAGGAGGAAGCTAAATCTTCATCAAAAGATAACAAAGACAAGGGAGTAGGAGGTGGTAGTGACCCTCCTAAACCTTCATCTCCATCTTCTTCATCTTCTTCATCATCTTCTTCTTCTTTGTTTACTTCTTCTAAAAAGAAACAATCTATGAAGACACCCTTGTTAAAACTGGATGTAAAAATTAATTTGCCTATATATAATGGTGAATTGGTTGCAGGGAAGCTAGATAACTGGCTTAAGTAGATTGAAGTGTATTGCAGGGTTTAGAAGATTTTGGATGATTCTTCCAAAATTCAGCTAGCTACTCTCAGAATGGGAGGCATTGCATTAGTCTGGTGGGAGACTAAGATCCAAGATGATCTTGCTACACATGGTAAAATAATTTCATCTTGGTATGAGTTTACTTCTGCTTTAAAGAAACAATTTTATCATCTAGGTTATATGCAACAAGCCATTATGGATTGGAAAAATCTCAAACAAGGTAAAGGTCAGACTATGCAAGAGTATACACAAGTGTTTAGGAAGAAGGCACTAACTCTTGGTATTCCTCTATATGCAAAAGATACTTTGTTAAAGTATATAGGTGGAATGCATTCATATTTGAAACACACATTATTGATGTTTAGTCCATCTAAATTTGATGAAGTGTGTGTTCAAGCCACCCATATTGAAGTAGGTGGAGGAAACACAAGTTTCAATTCAAAAAAGGAATTTGTTCATCCTGAAGACAACAAGGGTAAGAAAGTGGCCACAGTGAAGAAAGAGGAAGGTGAAAAACCTACCTGTTCACATTGTTAGAAGAAAGGGTACACAGATGCAAAGTGTTGGAAAGTGCATCCAGAATTGAAACCAAAGTGGTTTAAGAAGGATTGTAAAGGAAAGCAAAAGACCATAGCTATTGTTTAGGATCTAGGATCAGATTTTGATGATGAAACAAAGATATCAGTTGTGGGTTTGAAAGGTAAACCTTTTGTTGATTCTCCCACTAATGTTTCATGTTCTACTTCCAAAAGTCATGTTATTCCTGAAGATAAAAGATGTGAATTATTTCATATAAGGGTGATTTCTAAGAACACTAAAATTGACACACTGATAGACAGTGGGTCCCAAGTTAACTTAATTTCAGAAGAAGTTGTTAAATAGTTGGGATTAGAAACTAAGCCACATAAGAGACCTTATCCATTAGGTTGGGTGTGCAATGATAATAGATTGCGAATAACTAAGGAATGTAAGTTAAGATTTTCAATAACATCTAAGTTCATAGATGAGGTTGAATTTGATGTGGTTCCACTTGATATCTATGGGATAGTGTTGGGTAGCCCGTACTTATATGATAGGAAAGATATTTTCTATAGGGAGCATAATAGGTATCATTTGTTTAAGGATGGAATTGAATACATTTGAAGAGCTCATCACATGAAGAATGGTGGATCAATTGTAAATATAGGACATTTGAAAAGGATTGTAAATGCAAGCAGTAAACTGACTCTCATGTCCACAGGAGGTAGTGAGAACCAGGTGCAAGTAGAATCAAGTCCTCAACCAGTGATGGTAAAAGAGAATTTGAATGATTCATTTTCTAGTGGTGTTCTTATGCAGGAGGTCCAGAGAGTTGATATTTTTTAGTTTTCATCAGTTTATTCAGTGTTGTTGCTTATTTTTCTTCTAGTTGGTACTATGTTAGTAATGGATGTAACAATGGATATTGGTGGATGTATGGTTAATTGTGTCAACTATGTTATTTCATTCTTTATTGTGTTTGTGATAAGTCAGATATTCAGAACTCCAGTAGAGTGTACAGATGATACTGGACAGGTGAGGCAAAGATGCCCTCACTTAAAGTGTATGTAAAATAGACTTTTGGAGGTCCAAAAGTTTTTTAGTGGGGAGGAATGATCCAGGTGGATCCAAAAGGCCAAAAATTAAATAGTCTCCAAATCTCTCAAAATTAGTGTCATTGCGAGGAGCTCAAAAAATTAAACCTGACACAACTTGAACGGGTGAAAAAGGAGCTTGTACGTGAAAGTTGTGTTTGGTCAAAGGTCTAGTCAAAGGTTGACCAAAAAATGTGTAAGTTTGATTGTCTCAAAATTGGTCAAAAATAGTCTCAACTCAAAAATCTCATCAATAGCTTTTCGATGCATTTTGAACGGACAAAATCCGAGTTCGTATGCAAAAGTTATAGCCAAACGAAGTTCTTCGGTCAAAAAGATGACTAAGTGGCCATTGATGACATCATAAATCTAGTCACCATGCTGATGTGGAAAAAATATATATTCCCCTAAGTTTACTTACTACTACATCATAATTTATTAGAAAATAAAATGGTGGACGTTTACTTTATTTCACAAAATCCATTTTTGTGGGATTCTAGAGGATTTTGTGGAATCCCACAAATTTATGGGATTTGAAAGAAAATCTCCTCAAAATTAGAAAAAAAAAACAAAAACCATAAACCCATTTAAAATAAGAATGGGCCCGGACACTCCCTATTTTTGTGCATTTGTTATAAACAAACAAAATTTAAACAAATAATTAAAACAAATATCCTAAACATATCCATCCAAAAGGGATTTGTTTATTTTGTATGGCTTATAATTTATAACAGCCAAAATGAGGTTTTAATATGGTTATTTTGTTAATTTAAAATGGTGAAAGGAGTTATTATATTTTTTATTTGGTTTTAGACCAAATAAGGAAAATATTTTGTATAAAAGGGGAGTTATTTTCCTTTGGAAAACAAGAGAGTCTTGGAGAATTATTGTAAGTCTGAGAGGAGGAATTATTATGAGATTAGAAAGGATTTTTGAATTCTTGAGAGGAGATTACAAGGTGTTGTTTTTACACCAAAAATTGTAAAAGAAAGAAGGAGACTGTGAATGAGGTTGAAAGCTTGGATGTTGTAATAAGGTGATTTGAGCCTGGCGACATTAATAAAGCGGTCCCCGAATTGAGAAGCGGACCCAAAGACGTAGTCCTACTTGGACGAACTCCATTATCAGGTGTTGCATCTTCTCTTCTATCTCTCTCTCATTTATCTTTATGTTCTCTCATTTTCTTACTATTAATATTCTCTTTTATGTAATTAAACACATAATTATTTTTAAAGTGTTTAAAGTATAAATCTTTCTTGTAATTTCAACGGTTAAATATATAACTACGCAATTACTGCCTGGATCAGGGAATTAAATCTGTATTTTGGATTAAGTTATAAAACTTATAAATCCTAGTTTATAGATCAGCCAAGAGTAGAATTTGTAGATCCTCTTGAGTATGAAGTTTTAGAAGTTGAGATTGAAGGTTATGTGAGCAGATTGCTTAAGAGCAATTTGGATGCAAAGAGTCCTAGATTTGGGATAGATGAAGACAAATTCAATTCAACACAATCATCACAAGCACAAAAAAGGTAAAGAAAAGAGTTGATAGTACCATCAAGAAAATATTAAAAGATACCGGTATAGCTGATGAAGGGTGCTCCCCTTAATACCACAAACACATAACAGAAATAGAGAAACAACAACAATAATTTGAATAATATGCAAGAACAGAAAATTGGCTTCTTATTATCTCCACAAATGTGGAATTACAAACTTTCAGAATTACAATATGCAAAGCCACATGGGCATTCCCTCACAATATTCTGTAGGACAAAGCCTCGAATTATTACCCAGATCTACTACCCAGAATTATTCTGAACTGCCTAAGACAATAATACAGCCTTCCTTATATAGGCAATTTTCCACCGCCTGGGAAGGTTCCAGAATTTAGCCAATAAGGCCGACCAAACTTAGAATTATTTTATTTTACATTTTATTACATCATAGTCGGCTCAAGATAACCTTTGAAACCCGAACAAAAATTTTGAAGAAAATTATTTTCTGCCATTTCAGGTGGACCAACTTCCGAAGACCATAAGTCATCACCAGTTGACCCGATCGGCTATTATAACCCCATTTCGAAAATGCCACGAAGCGCTCTACAGGCTTGACCGGCGCAAGTGCCCATCACCCAAATTTTTGACCTCATCCGGGGCCTCTAAAGCCTTCAAAACTGAGTTCAAAGTTTCTGTACCCTGCTGCCAATACCGAAAATCTTCAATATCTTCCAATATACACTTGATCTGGCAATGAAACTTTACTGGCAGACTTATATGACCAAAATGAACCTCCAAAAAAGAAATCAGATCATTCTGAGCACATACAAAAATTACCAAAAATAATAACTTTCCATAAATAGCAGCTCTGCACAAAATAACCCTTATTGAATATAAAAATAGAAATGTTTTTGGGTGATGCAAGATTGCTCTTACACCCAGGATGCTCCTGCATCAATAGCTGAACATGAGTTTTTCATTGTGAAGTAGACAACAACAACAATCAAGGACATTGGATAGAAAGAAGTACTTTCAGTTCCACTCTTGACATCTCTTGCAACACCTACTGAATAAATTCAGGACATAGATGAAGAAATTGAAGAAGTGGAAGTACATGAAGTAAGGAAATCCACAAGATCCTCCTCCACCACACTGAACAAGAGAGTTAAAGAAATGGCAAGTGGACCAGGTAAAAGACAAAAAACTATCTTTAGCCCAGTTCAAAGGAAAACATCAACATTTAAGGCAGATGAAGAGGTAGGAAGCAACAAGAAGAAATGGAAGCCCAAAATAGATAAAGTGAACCCTTTGATCATAAATGAAGTTGATTTAACTAAGTTAATAAAATACTATGAAATGTATGATAACTTTGAGAAGTTGAACCTAGAAAATGCAGTTGTCAGACATATGATCCTTGCAGATAAGAAATTTGATGACATAAAAGGAAAGATCCCTAACAATCTTTATGAGAAATTGGTTAACAGAAAGAAGAGAGCTATAGAAGAAGATAATAGAATAAGAGAAATACTTATAAGAAAGCTATGTTAAATAAAAGATGAAGAACATTTCAAGGAAATAATGAAAAATATTAGTACTCATTTGAGGCAGAAAAGAAGAACAATACTAATAATGGGAGGCAATTATGAGGAGATTAACAAAGAAATAGAGGAAGTGATTATGAAGGTAATGACCTCTGGACCAGGTGAGAAAATTAGTGAATCTGATCAAGTGGTTGAAGAAAAATATCAGATTGAATCATCACCAGCACCGCCACCCTCTATGAACATTGAAGATGAATCTATGAATGTTGAAGGAACAAATATCACCCTAGATAGTGAAGAAAATGCCCTTTAATGACCAAGAAGTCAATGTTGGCAATCTGATAGAGAATAATGAGCAAAAGGACACAATAGAGAATGATGAAGAAGAGGTTGAAACAAGAAAGGAAGAAGGAAAAGAGGAAATAAAGACTAATACAGCTGAAGAAGAGCATGCGATTCTATAGGAACAATCAGTGATCATTCCTAAACCTAAGGACATAAAAGAAAAATCACAAAAACCACAGTTTGAATCAGTGTTTGCAAGCTTAGGACAGGAAGTGGATGATGATGATCAAATAGAGTTGATCTCATCTCTAAACAAGATTATTGGAAATAACAAAAAGATCAAAATCTTGGAAGGAGCACAACTTGAGGTAACATGTAAACTTCAAAGTATAATATCAAGTCAAGTTAGTGAGTGTGAGGCCTCACCCTAGACCCACCATGGCTTTTCCATTATCTTTATGGTAGCCCTAGTAATTGGCTTAATGTTTTGATTAGCTTAGTTGATTTTACTGTTTTAGACAAAGATTTGATTATCGTAGATGAGAATACATTACATTTTATGATGCTTTTTATACTCACAATGTTGACTTTATGATAGATTATGACTGACATTATGATGATTGATTTAGATGGAATACTGAGATGTGCAATTAGGAAATTTATGTCGATATGAGTTGTTAGGAAAATAAAAATCAAGAAATGAATAAGGTTGAGATGTGTATTTCATTTTAGGTTAAATGTTAGGTGATGAATTATTGATGACTATTTTATGATATAATTATATGAATTCCAATTTATGGTATTTTGATTTATGAATGTTGGGAAGAAGTGATGGATTTTATACGCTTATGTAAGTAACTAGGAAATGGAGTTTTGATTTGATTATGATACGATGAGATTTCTATTATGAATTGAAATGTTAATTACTTAGGTGAAGTTTATGAGTGTCATGATGACTTTTAATCACAATAGAATTATATATGCAACGATTATGTTACAAGCTTAATTTAGTGATGAATCGAATATTTCATGATGAGTTGTATGTATGTTTTAGATGAATGATTATGCCATGTGAAATTTTGGCTTAATTATGATTAATTTTTTGAGAATTATTTGATTATGAAAGTTATGGAATTTACATGTATATTTCCTTGGACTACTGATATTGAACTTGAGTGTGCAAGAAAATAGGCCATGGTAAATTTGGGGAACCATCACAGAGACCAATGTGAAAATTAGTTTGAGCCAAGGTTGCTTCAAGTGAGAAGCCAAAAACCTCATTGTAATGTATTTAATTCGTAAAAGTATGATGCATGAATGTATTTGATTTATATGTTATTTGTAAATGTTATTTATGTGAGAATGCCCAAGTGGACATGCCACATGGTTTGTGGTGTGTCATTTTTGTTGTGTCACTTGACACATGTGTGTGTACTTTTGGACATGACATTTCCACTTGGGGATTGGTTGAGCACCAACCTAGGAAGGTACCTTTTAGGATCCGCATGAAAATCACTTGGTTAGGGAGCTTGAGGTTTTGTCATATCAATGAATTTCGAATTTGAGATTCACATAGGTTTTTGGGGGGCTTAAAAGGTGTCTAAGGAAGTGTTAGGGTCATTTTTAGTAAGCCCACTTGATATACCTATGGGTAAGGGGCATTTTTAACCATAGGAAAACCCCATGTTGACCAAAAGACCCCTTCAAAAGTTAGATTTTCAAAATGGCCGAAAATCCACTTTTGAAGCAAGGTCTTGGGTAGAGTTTCATCCAATAAAGTGGTAGTCTTTGGTCCACCTTTTTGGGCAACCTTTTTAGGAATCCATATTTGGAAACCATGTAAAAAGCTTGGGAAGGTCATCCAACTAGAGAGAGATCCTATCCCTAGGAGAGTGTGTGGAGGCCTTTTTAGAGGGGACTCTTCTTTTGGAAGAGTTTGACACACTCTCTCTAGATTTGGAGACTTAGCTATTTTGGAGAGGACTTTAGAAAGTGGAAAAGCTCTTCATCAACTTTCTTCCATAAGCTTGGATCAAGGTTGGTGGTATTCTTCATTTGCTTGTTTTATTTTCATGTTGAGAGGAAGAGCTCTCTTATATGTCATTTGTTTGTATGCAAAATGTAGTTATTGTTTCTTCTAGTGTATGTGGTTGAGATCTTGTTCTTGTTGTGGTAAAGGATGTTATGTGAATCTTGAGCTTGTTGTTGAGCATGATTTCTTAGCATTGTAAATGTGTAGTTTCATTTGTTGGTTCTTGAAGTTTTCTTGTATGTGTTGTAATATTTTGTTGAGGGAGTTCTCAAGGCCATACTCACCCTTGGGAGGGAAGATTAGCCTTGGCGGTGAAGGGATTGTTGGGACATTCAAGGGTGTAGAGTCTCTCCTTGGATAGGAGAGGGATGAAACATGGATGTATGGGCTCCATGTAGCCATCTTTATTATATGTTTTGTACATTGGGGGTCATAAGGAGTTTGTTGATATTGTGTTTGTGGTGAAAGATTCATGATGAGGAATCTAAGTGATGGCTTATCTCTTACCATGAGATGTGCTTTCTCCCCTTGAAATGGTTCCACCTTCACCCCTCTTGTTTTTTGAGTCATTTTGAGACTCTTTGTGCTAGCCTTGGAAGGGAGATTTCTTTATGTTTTATGTTGTATGTTGTTGTTATTGTGGATTGCTTGATTGTCTCCTTGTCTTTGTGATGGTTCCCCTAGCTCAGGGGTGGCTTCATAGAAGCCTAGGTTGGGAGGTGAGCACTCCTGGGCCTATGTATTTTTGTATTGTAGGATTTTGGAGCCATTGAAGACTTCATGGTTGGAGTTGAAATCTTGAAGAGTTGATGACATTTTCTTATTTGAGTTGGATCTCTTTTGTTTCAAAATTATGTCATTGTAAGGGAATCTTGTGAATCCCATAAGTTCAATGTATATTGTAATGGAGTATCACTCCAAGTTTTGTGATTGTGTCAAGTGATGTTGTATCAAGTCTTGAAGATATGTATTGAAGTTCTCTTTTGGTTAGTTTCACTTTCTTATGAAATTTTGAATAATGTTCAAAGAAAGATTTTAAGTGTATTCAAGTTCTATTGAATTCGAGATAGACAATGTATTTATCATTTGAAAGATTAAGAATTGTTGGAGTAGTTTTTTTTGGAGGCATTGTTTACTTACTCAATGATAAAAACTTATGTAGACATATTGTAAGATTTTGAGATAGAATAGTATTTGTAGTATCTTTAAAGTTCTAATATAAAGATTTCATAGGATTAAAATGATAGTAGTGTGAAGAAATGATTTTCAAACATTCTCTCTCAATTCTTTTATTGCAAAGTCTATGCTAATTGATAGTAAAAATCTATGTTGAGAAACAATAAAAGAAAGGATAACTTAGGCAGTAAAATGATAGACAAGTTTATCTTTGAACTTATCTTTATGAAATTGTGCCTTGAATTCATTCAATAGTTGAACCAAATCTCTATTCCTTTTAGAAAAATGAGACCAATAAACTAATAACTTGGTGTAAAATAACAAAAAAATAAAAAAAAGAAGAGAGAAAAAAAAAGATGAAAGAAATCAAGAATGAAGAAAAACAAGTAAAAGTTGGAAAAAGAGACCTACAGGTCTCTGGAAAATGTATGGGAAAATCTCCCATACATTTTCCAATTACATAGTCAATATTTTAATATATTACTCTTCCACTTGTATGCAAACAGAGATAAACTATTATATTTCTTGAGACATGTCATTTTGGGGGTCCCACCTAGGTGGACACCCCAAAAGGGCACTCAAATGCCTTAAAAAAAAAATAGTACATAAATATATACCCACAATATAAAAATACATATATAAAGGAAAAGGGGGAAACAACTTGTCAAATCACCAGTTGTCTCATAAAGACCTGAACAAAAAATATATATATTTAAAAAAAAAATTGCATACTTTTAAGGTACTTGTGACCTATTTTTTTTTTTAAAAGGGTTTATAAAAAAAATGGTTTGAATTCACGTTTAATTGTTTATTTTTAAAAAAAATTTAACAAATTTTTTTTTTTAAAACAAAATATATTAAGTGGGGGCCGGGGGCCCCACACCTCGTACCCCCCCTGTCGTAGCAGAGGGCCTACCGTCGCAAGCTTGCCGCACATGGTAGGTCTACTACGGTAGACTCTTGCCGGCCATGTGGCACCGCCATAGGTGGTGGCCCATGCGGTGGTCCCTGCGGGGACCTTAAACAAAGGGCCGCTTAAATTTTTTTTAAACTTGTTTTTTTAATTTATTAAAATTCTTTTTTTTTTTGGTTTTATAATTTATATTATATTAATTAATATTTATAATATTAATTAATATAAATATTATTTAATAATTAATTTAATGTGTTTTTTATTAAATAATATTTATTTTAATTAATATCTTAAGTATTAATTATTATAATTATTATTTAATAATTAATTTATTAATTATTTTATATTATTAAATATTTTTAATATTAATTATTATAAATATTATTTAATAATTAATTTATTATTTAATAATTATGAAAATTTATAAGTAATTTTGTTTAACAAAATTATTATTTGATAATTAATTAACTTAATTTGATAGCAATAATTATATTAATTAAATAATTAATATAATTAATAGTTAATTATAAGTTAATAAATATTTATTTACTGGTAATTAAGAAAGTTATTATCAGTCAATAATTAATTATTCTTTTATGACAATATATAATAATTGTATTAATTATTAAATACTAATAATTAATATAACCATTATTTGAAATTATTTTTTATGAAGTCACTTAAATTTTATGAACAATGAAATATGATTAGTTATTATTTAGCTCATTAAAATTCCTATGATATAGTATCTTGATGCTTTAATAAATGAAACTTAACGACACATTGTAGTATAGCATTGGCTATAGGCTCAACTATCCGGTATTAGTATAGCTAAACTTATAAGTTGGTTTCTATCTTAAATGTTAGGATGACTTTAATTGCAACTTCGATATCTAGATATCATCCCTTGATAGGACTAATTCAACTAGTAACTTATATCACCAACGTTTGCAAGAAATATTGTTTCAAACTCTTTTCAAACTTTTGTCTTAGTCAACTGTTAACCTGCAACATAAACTTAGACTTATATTACCTTTCAAAAAAAAAAAGTTGGGGTGTTTTTGGAGTGAAATTTTATGGGCATGACAGTGAGGTTGATCCCCAAGAAAAAGAAAAAGAGGTTATGAAAGCCTTTGACATGGAATTCATAAAACTATCTAATATTGCAATAGTAAATGCCCAAGCAACCCATGATGCATAGATATTTCAAGTTGTATGCCAGAATATCAGAAATGATTTAGACAACTTAGATATATGTATAAAAGAGTTGAGAAGATGCATAGAGAGAGGAAAGAACTATACATTCAGTGTACACAATCCCAGAGCCACACATCTGAGAAATCAGAGAAGCTAAAGATCAAAGAATCAGAACTACAAGTGACAGTAAACATTTTGCAAAACCCTAATGCAAAGATCTCAGAAATTGAGAGGAAAACAAGCAATATTTTTTATGATACAAGACTTCTGATTAATCGAAAGGAGAAGAAACTAAAAATATTCTCTCTACTCAGAGAACATGTATCACTAAAAATTAGTATTTTACAGAATCAATTGGAAGAATATCTTTCTTCGAAGACATCTTATGGAAAATTTGCTTATGCAAATCTTAAGGTAGTTGAGATTGCATCCTTTGGCCTACGCGCATTACTCAGTTTTTCTGATACAGTGAAGGATTCATGGGATAAGGAGATAGAGAGCCTGAAAGTAATTTTTTTAGATTGTGCTACAAGCTTTCCAGCCTTACAATATTGAAATCATGAGGTAAAACAATTTTTGATACATCATTTTTTACACCTTTTTCATTGTTGTCAAAGGGGGAGTAGTATAATTTGAAAATTGTATGTATAGATATTATATGTATAGCATGAAGTATACTCTTAGGGGGAGTATAAATATTTTGGAGAAATAAGTATTTCAGAGAAATATGTAGTTATGTAAGATCCACATTTTTGTATGGCCACAATTTTGTAATTTAAGTTTTTGGGACTTAGCCAATTTTTCCATATGTTGCCACCAATGACTAAGGGGGAGATTGTTGGAAATTTGACTAAGTAGGATATCAGAATGTTGTCATTATGGAAACATATACTCAACATAAAGATAGCATAATAGTTGGAATCAATCTAGTATGAGCGCACTGTTGGAGATTTTCTAGCAAGCCAGTGCTGATTGTATGTTTGTCATTGATGACAACATATGGTAAGTAGCATGCGTGGAAGATTTATGCAGTAATATTTTAGTATATGTAGCATGGACATGTTATCAACATGATATCAAGGATGCAGAGGTTAATTGTTAGTACAGACAGCTATGTAGTAGCTTGTGTTTGCAGTGTTCCTGATAGAGTTACAGGTAGTGTTCTATGAGTGATTATCCATACAACTATCATGGAGCCTTGCACATTTGGATATGTGATGGAGACATTTTATTGATGGTATATTCATGGATGTAGAGTCTGGTGTGTAGTTGAAGTGAAGTTATGTAGTTTCTATTCACTAGTTGCAGTTTCCTATGTTTACTCAGAAGAGCCAACAAAGATTATATTGGTACATGAGTTGCATCTATCATTACGGTATGCATGCTTGGATTAGTGATTGGAGAAGAGTCAAGAATGTTTTTTTAAGAGTGCATGATGTAATTCAACTTGAGGATAAAGTACCAGTTAATTTGGTAGAGCTAAATGTGTGTAGCATGTGTCTACACTCATTGATTTGGACAGGTCCCAGTTTGTGTTGTGTTCTTAGTAGAGCCGATAGAGCTATTATTGGAGAGTGTTATTATTTATCTAATATGATTTCAAGGTGGTTCTAATAGGCCAACTTGATTATATCATTTAGAGGAAAGATACTTATAGCCGGTCATTTGTGATCACTAGAGGCATGACATGGAGATAAAATATTAGAGTAGAGTAGAGAGTGAAAAGTATTGTGTCATCAAGAAGAGGTCTTTGTGATAGAGAAGATAAAGTGTGCTATTCACTAGAATTGATCAAGACAACAGGTCTACCTCGTAGTTCACCAAGATCTAGATATAGTGTGTATTTATTATTCAGAAGGTTGCAACCTTCACCCCTTTAAGAAGTGAGCTCTCAGACAGTGGATCCTCACCCCTAATAGGGTCAATCATAAAAGAATCCTAATAGGGTCTAACCTTTGACCAAGTCATTGTACTTATTGCATTGTAAAGATCAACTGCTAATAGGTTTGTAAAATCTTCTAACAAGGATCATTATACACTAGTACAGTTTATTAGTGGGTGTCAACTCCCACTGGGGTTTTTACCTATTTGGGTTTCCTTGTAACCAAAATATTGGTGTTGTGTTCAAGTGTTCTTTCATTGTGTTTATGCTTAAAGTTGAAGTACACTTAATTGGATAAAGAATTGAAACTTATAGATAACTAGTTCACCCCCCCTCTCAGTTATCTCTTGGGACTATTCCTAATAATTGGTATCAGAGCCAAGTGCCTCGGAGAGAAATTTTAATAGCTTGAGGTTGATCAGATGGTATTCTTTAGAAAAGATAGTCCTAAGTTCAATGGAGAGAACTATCCTGATTGGAAGAACAAGATGGTGACACATTTGCAGTGCATTGATTTTCAAGTTTTTGAAGTGGCTATCAAAGAAGTTAAGATCCCCTCTCTAGAAGATCTTGCAAAGGATGATGCTACTAGCAAGAAAAAAGATTTGTTCCATCAAAATGCAATAGCCAAAGAAGCCTTTATCAACACCTTATTCGATAGTGATTTTTGAGAGTTAAAGAAAGTAGACACAACTTACAAGATATGGAAGCACCTAGAATACATGTTTGAAGGAGATACACAAGCAAAGAATGCACCCAAAAAGACATGGAAGAAAATATATAATGAATTAGAGATGCTACCTGAAGAAAACATTAGAGCTTACAACCAAAGGACTAATGAAGCAGTTGCTGGAATCAGGAACAATGGTGGAGAGATCTCGGAGGAAGACATTATGGATAAGTTGATGACTACTCTTACAATAGAGTCTGAAAACAAGATCAACATCCTTGATGAGACCATGCAACATACAATAAATTTTAAGAGAGAGACCTTGATCAACAAAATTTTAGCTTTTGAGATTTCAAGATTGAAGGCAAAGCCTAAAAGTGAGACAACCTTCAAAGCATCAGTCCATGGTAAGAAATCTTTAAACACTTATGGTAATTTTGATGATGAAGATGAAGATAAAGAGATAGATGATATTATTGCTATGATTTCTAAGAAAGAAAGAAAAGGAAAAGGAAAGTATGAAGGTTAGTTACCATTCAAATGTTTCTCATGTAACAAGATTGGTCACTTTGTATCTAAGTGTCCTACAAGAGTTAAGAAATTCAATACTAACTACAAGCCTAAGTATACAAAAGAATGTTACTATGCTGGTGATGGATTTTCTGATGATGATTCAGTTGAAGATGAAATTGGATTCATTGCTATTATGGAAAAGATGTATGATGAGATGGATCATGGAGATGAGAAAAAGGAACATGAGCTAGCATTGATTTCACAAGAAAACATAAGGACATATTGGATTATAAATAGTGGTTGTTCACATCACATGATAGGTGATAAAGATGGATTTGTTCATCTGGACAAATATAAAGGTGGCATGGTTAGATTTGGAGATAACAATCCTAAGCCTATCATTGGTAGAGGAGCTATCACATTTGATGGAAAGAACAACACTGATGATGTTCTTTATGTAGATGGTTTGTAGCATAAAATTCTTAGTGTTGGACAATTGCTTGAAAAGGATTATATATTAGAGTTCAAAGACAAAAAATGCATCATTAACAACAAGGATGGTGTAATGATTGCATCAGGTTCAAAGATTAAAGGTAATTTTTTTCAGCTCAATTCAGAAGCAAGTTGTTTTGTTGCTAAAGTAGATGACAGTTGGCTATGGCATAAAATACTATGTCATATCAATTTTGATAGCATAGTAAAGATAAGCAATGTAAAGGCAGTAAGAGATCTACCTAGCATAGCAAAACCAGTTGATACTATTTACAGGGAATGTGTGATGGGAAAGCATGTGAGGAATTCATTCAGAAGCAAGCACAATTTAGCAAAGAACAAGTTGGATCTGATTCATACAAACCTATGTGGACCAACTCAAACAAGATCATACTATGGTGAAAGGTATTTCATTTTGTTTTTTGATGATTATTCTAGAATGATGTGGGTTGTGTTCTTGAAAGATAAGTTAGAAGCATTTGAGAAGTTCAAAATATTCAAAGCTGAGGTTGAGAATGAATCTTGACTAAAGATAAAGTGTCTAAAATTGGATAGAGGAGGAGAATTTACCTCTGACAGATTCTATGAGTACTATGAAGAACATGGCATAAAGAGACAATTGAGTGCACCTAGAACCCCTCAGTAGAATGGGATTGCAGAGAGAAAGAATAGGATCATCCTTGATACAGCGTGCACTATCATGATTGAAGGAAAAGTTGCACACACCTATTGGAGAGATGTGGTCAATACAACAGTCTATACCATCAATAGGATACAATTGAGGCCTGGTGTGGACAAGACACCTTATGAGCTATGGTTTGACAATGTTCCCATAGTGAAATACTTCAAAATCTTTGGAAGCAAGTGCTACATCAAGAGGGATGAATCAATAAGCAAGTTTGATGCAAGAAGTGATGAAGGTATTTTCCTTGGTTACTCTACTAAAAGAAAAGCTTATAGATGTTTTAATTTGAGATTGAAGAAGATCATCGAAAGTGCTCATGTTAAGATTGATGAAAATTTTATGGTTCAAGAAAGATATCATGACTATGCACCTATGATTGAAGAAGAACCTAGTCCTTCCACTAGTGAGACAGTTGTTGAAGATATGTTTGATAGTATTGATATATTATTCAATAACCCTGAAACAAGTAAAGAAGAAACTCAGAAGGTAGATGAGTCAGTATCACCTAAAGTTCCAAAGTTTACATCTAGATATCACTGTAAGGATGACATCCTTGGTGATCAGAGCAGCAAAGTCACAACAAGATCAAAAGAAAAGAGTTTAGAAAGAAATGAAGAGGTATGTTTACTATCTCAGATTAAGTGTTGAAGATGCATGTAATGATTCAGATTGGCTTGATGCTATGAAAGAAGAACTAGATTAGATTATCAAGAATGATACTTGGGAACCGGTCCCAAGACCTAGTGCTAAGAATGTGATTGGAACAAAGTGGATATTCAAAAACAAGATGAATGAAGATGGTACAATAGTAAGGAATAAAGCAAGGTTAGTATGTAAGGGATATGCACAAAGAGAGGGTATTGATTATTCAGACACATTTGCACTAGTGAGCAGATTAGAAGCCATTAAGTTGTTTCTAGCTTATGCAACATTCGAAACCTTCAAAGTTTATCAAATGGATGTTAAGCCAACATTCTTGAATGGAGAGCTAAAGGAAGAAGTATACATTGAGTAGCCAGAAGGATTCACCTTATCAGACAAACTTGATATGGTATGTAGATTGAAGAAAGCCCTCTATGGACTTAAGCAAGCCCCTAGAGCTTGGTATGAGAGACTTGATGGATATCTAACAAAAATTGAATTCAAGAAAGGAGTAGTAGATTGTAATCTATTTATCAAAGAGACATCTGAAGGTTTACTAGTTGTAGCTATATTTGTTGATGACATTATCTTTGGGGGTAATGACAAACTTATTGCAGAATTTGCTAAGGAGATGTAGAGTGAGTTTGAGATGAGCATGATTGGACCTATCAAATAATTTTTGGGATTAAATGTGCAACATATAGAGAAAGGTATTTTCATTAATCAGTCTAAGTATGTGAAAGAAATATTGAAGAAGTTCAAGATGGATTATTGAAAACTAGTGGGTACACCTATGATAAAAGGATGCAAACTTACAAAAGAAGATGATTTTCTAATAGTAGATATAACATTGTACAAGTATATGATTGGAAAAATCATATATCTTACTCAAACTAGACCTAATATTTCTAATGCAGTTGGCATAGTTGAAAGATTTTCTTGAGAACCTAAACAAAGTCACCTCATGGCAGTAAAGAGAATATTCAAATATTTGCAAGGCACTATAGATTATGGTCTATGGTATCCTAATTCAGAGAATGTTGAGCTTCATGTGTATATAGATGTAGATTGGGTAGGATGTGTGGATGATATAAAGAGTACATAAGGAGGAGCAGTATTTCTTGGTGATAGACTAGTCACTTGGACAAGCAAGAAGTAGAATTGTATTTCTCAGTCAACAAGATAAGCAGAGTATGTTGCACCAGCCTTGAATTGTTCTATAATTGTTTGGTTCAAGTAGATGATAAAGGATTTTGGAATTCAAATTGATTATCCTATTGTTATTCATTGTGATAACACTAGCACTATCAATATGTCAAAGAATCCTTTGATGCATGCAAAGAAAAAGTACATAGAGATTAAGTATCACTTCCTAAGAGAGAAAGTAGCAGAAAAACAAGTTAATTTGGATTTTGTGAGTACTAAAGATCAATTAGAAGACATATTCATAAGGCCTTTATGGAAGGATACTTTTGAGTATCTCAGGGAGAAGCTGGGAGTAATTCCCTTCCCTGATTCTACTTAGAGAAAGAGGAAAGATCATTAGTCCTTAGTGACTGATGGATGGTTGACTACTCTACTTTAGGAGTAGTACTGGGGCTTAAATGTTTGGTGCCCTTTTCAATTGATGTCAAAGGGGGAGTAGTATATAGTCATGAAAAATAGTAGTAAAGGGGGAGTACATACAAAATTAAGAAGGAATAATATGTAGCAGCAAGAGGTAGTAGTATTCAGTCATAGAAGTAGTTTAGTTGAGGAAATGGAGAATGTTATAAAAGAATTGGTCATTTGGATTGGTGGTGTTTTTCATTCCATATGTTTCCATCAATGCCAAAAGGGGAGATTGTTGGATATTTTCCAGCAAGCCAGTGCTGGCTGTATGTTTGTCATTGATGATAACATATGGTAAGTAGTATGTGTGGAAGATTTATGTAGTAAGATTTTAGTATATGTAGCATGGACATATTATCAACATGATATCATAGACGCAGAGGTTAATTGTTAGTACAAATAGTTATGTAGTAGCTTGTGTCAGCAATGTTCCTGATAGAGTTACATGCAGTGTTCTATGAGTGATTGTCCATATAGCTATCATGGGGCCTTTCACATTTGGATATGTGATGAAGACATGTTAGTAATGTTATATTCATGGATGAAAAGTCTGGTGTGCAGTCGAAGTGAAGTTATGCAGTCACTATTCACCAGTTGCAATTTCCTATGTTTACTCAGAAGAGCCGACATAGATTATATTGGTACAAGAGTTGCACCTATTATTATGGTATCTGTGCTTTGATTAGTGATTGGAGAAGAGTTAATAATGTTTGGTTAAGAGCGCATGATGTAATTTAGCTTGAGGAGAAAGTACCAGTTAATTTGGTAGAGTCAATAGTGTGTAGCGTGTGTCTACACTCATTGATTTGGACAGGTCCCAGTTTGTATTGCGTGCTTAGTAGAGCTGACATAGATGTTATTGGAGAGTTTTATTGTTTCTCTAATATGATTTCAAGGTGGTTCTAACAAGCCAAATTGATTATATCATTTAGAGGAAAGATACTTATAGCTGGTCATTTGTGATCGCTAGAGGCATGACATGGAGATAAAATATTAGAGCAGAGCAGAAAGTATGAAGTATTGTGTCATCAAGAAGAGGTCTATGTAACAAAGAAGATAAAGTGTGATATTCATTGGAACTGATCAAGATAGCAGGTCTACCTCACAGTTCACCAAGATCCAGATATAGTGTGTATCTATTATTCAGAAGGTTACAACCTTCACCCCTTTGAGTAGTGAGCTCTCAGACAGTGCGTCCACACCCCTAACAAGGTCAACCATAAAAGACTCCTAATAGGGTTTGACCTTTGACCAAGTCACTGTACTTATTTCATTGTAAAGATAAACTCCTAATAGGGTTGTAAGATTCTCTAACAAGGATCATTATACACTAGTACAGTTTATTAGTGGGTGTCAATTCCCACCGGGGTTTTTACCTATTTGGGTTTCCTCATAATGAAAATATTGGTGTTGTGTTCAAGTGTTCTTTCATTGTGTTTATGCTTAAATTTTAAGTACACTTAATTGGATAAATAATTGAAACTTGTAGATAACTGATTCACCCCCCCCCTCTCAGTTATCTCTTGGGACTATTCCTAACACGCACTAGAAAATTGTCTAAGACAACAGTATTTACCAATCTAATTAGAGACAGTTTTGATTAACGATGTTCATAGAAGAAGGTTCAGTGCATGTGCACTTGAACATGGATCATTCTATGTATATCCACATATGAGAGCACAAGTCTGTACGACATGTAAAGAAGAAGATATTAAAGATTTACAGAGACAATGTTGAGTCGACCTGAATAGAGAAGAAGATAGAATATGATCACAATAAGTTAAGGGATTATTTTTTTTATCAAAATAATGACTTAACCATGTAGGGATGACATCCTATATGTTAACCCTAAGGCAACATAAATTGATTTTATATTTTGAGAAGAGTTTATGTATTGTAAGCCGACTGGAAGTTATTAATTGTAATAACTTGTACATATGTAAGAATTATGTAATGCAAAATGTACACATGATACATATAGAAATTTTAATAAGTTGACGTATGATGTGAAGTTGTATATTGTAAGAAGGAATAAAGAAATATCTGTATGTGAGAGTGAAGAGCCTACAAAGCTACATCAAAATAGAAAATCTATTCAGCATCAGTAAAAGGTTTTGTATTTTAC
This sequence comes from Chamaecyparis obtusa, assembly GCA_027943335.1. Classification (NCBI taxonomy): domain Eukaryota; kingdom Viridiplantae; phylum Streptophyta; class Pinopsida; order Cupressales; family Cupressaceae; genus Chamaecyparis; species Chamaecyparis obtusa. The sequence goes on from BSBK01008500.1 coordinate 607,177, forward strand.
CTTCATATCAGAAGCTATTATTGTATATTGCATGTTTGGGCAGTGAGCTCATCTTGCAAACATTTTTTTTATAATAGAAACTCCTAACAGGGTTGAGGCTTCTAACAAGGCCTAGAGTCCTTTAACTAGGATAGAGACACTATATGTATGTAATAGACTCCTAATAAGGCCAACATCCTTAACCAGATATCTTTTGATTAGTGGATCAGTTGTGGGTATCATCCCCACTGGGGTTTTCCCTTGGCAAAGGTTTCCTCAAGAAAAAACATGGTGTTATGAGTTCATTTTATTTATTGCTATGCTTGTTATTCAGTTTACTTAGTTTAGTTTCTTATGCAAGCTTCAAGTTAATTTGTTATATCCATAATTGGGCAAAATTAAAAGTTTATGAAATACTGATTCACACCCCCCCCTCTCAGTATTTTCTATTTCTAACAAATCCACCATTATAATGTTCAAGGTATCCAAATTTTTCTTTATCACCAATCATATAATGTTCACCATTATAATGTTCACCTATCTTCTTCTTCTTAATCTTCTTTCAAAGCTACAAATACCACCTTAATGTCTTCATCAATGTCAGTGTCAGTGTCATCATCGTCATCTTCAACAAGGTAACATGCCTTCTTTCCTTTGTCTTTGTAATCTCAGTTACTTCTTTTATCATACTGTCGGTTACCTCTATGTTCTCAGTTATCTCTTCTCTCAGACTTCCTTTCACTAGATATTTCATTTTATTTCTCATGTTCTTTCGTGTTAGGACATCTAGTTGCAATATGGCTAATCTCTTTATAATTAAAGCATACCAAAGGTTATTTTCCTCTATATATTCCTTTACCTTTATGTAGTCTTCTAGCCATTAATGCTTCAAGCTCATCAATTTCATCCTCATCACTTTCACTATCACTCTCATTTTTTATCATGTGTTTACTACTTGATTTACCAATATTTAGAGATGACATAAATGCAGACACAACAGTAGGAACACCAATATTATCAAAGTTATTCAACTTAGATGCAATCATTCTACCGATTAGACTATCAAGTATAATATGATTACTTGGAGCTGATCTCATCTCATGAATTGTAGAAACTCTAATAGCATAAACAAGTAACAATGTTCTAAGAATTTTACTTACAATAATGTCTTCTTCAATAATACCTCCTGCTCCTCATATAGAATTAAAAATTTCCTTAACTCGATTATTGTACTGTGATATGTTCTCTCCTTTCATTTTCATGTCATCAAACTTTCCTCTCAGACTTTCAGCTTTAGCCCTTAGCACATTCGCATCTCCTCTTTGAACTAGTGTAAGCTTGTCCCACATCTGTTTAGTAGAAGTACATGTCTTAACATCTTCAAATTCATCATCTGATAAGGAAGTAGAAAGCTCTATCATTGTAGTATTATGTTCATGTCTTTCTCTCATATGATCAATAGTCAAAGGTCCAATAGGTAAGATGAATTCATTATCCAAGAAGTATATTGCAAATTCTCCAATTCTTGATAGATACAATCTCATTCTACTTTTCCATGTTGAGAAGTTTTCTTTTTTAAGCTTTGGTACCTCTCTCTTATACATCTTGTGATCTTTAGCTTAAGTCCTTCAAACTTTTTCTTCCAAGCACTCTATGCTTTGATACCAATTGTTAGATAACTACGAGGGGGGGTGAATCAGTTAAGTCCAGTTATCCTATAGTCCCAAAGACTCTCATATGTATATAAAAAAACTTTTCAAATCAAATAATCAACTCGGTAAAATATAAACTGTGTCTTTCTCTTCATATACTGATTACCAGTAAATTAAATACTATGTTTACCTATCTATCCAGTTATAGTAATGTGTAAAGTAAAATAACAATTCAACACATTCAAAAATATATAACACAAATTTTTAACATGAAAACCCTGTTAGGGGAAAAACCACCTAGGACCGGTAACCCAAAATAATTCACTTTTCTGAAGTGAGCTCAGTTAGGAGCCTACCCCGTTAAAGGTTACAAAACACACTGTGAGGTGTGCCCTAGTAAGAGGATTTATCACTAATAGTTCTCCCTTGACCAATCATTCATTATGGGGTCAACAATAAAACAATCACCATTCATTGAATGTTATATTGAAATATAAAGATGTTTAAGTCCCACTCGGTTAAGATATTATCTGTAACAATGGTTAAATTGATATAGTAATGATCTAATTCAAATAAATTTGATTTACACATTTTCAGATCTATGCTAAGCTCAAAAATACCTTTGATCAATAATAAATTTAATATCCTTGTTTCCCCCAACTCTATTTCACTCAGTAATTTCTTTCTCTATCGCTCAGTGTTGTCTGCAGTTCTTCTCGGTTCTCTCTTCAACCAGTTTGATCAGTGTTGCATGAAATCAGCCTTTTTCATGTGAATTCTCCTGCAACATCCAGATTCAATAATGAATCTCATGTCTCTTTATATAGACATCATAAACCATTTTATTTCCATCCATATATTTTCCCTCTTAATCTTCATTGTAGATTTTTCTGCTTTAACCATCCTTGATAGTTGTGTTAATAAAATGTTTCATTCTCCTTCATCCAATCATCCTTGGATTTGTTAGTCATTTGATCATCATAAAAAACATTATCTTTTACCTTAGAATCATAAACAATTGTCCATCTCATCATCTTTAGTCGGCTATCACAAACTCCATTTATTTCTTTCGCTCAGTCAATACCAAAATGCATCAGTGATAACTAGCTCAGTTAATACTATGCTTGGTATACACTACACTTGCTCATTGTATACAAAAGTCTTTATTTACCAACCACATAAACTTGTTCAGTCCTGATCTTCAATACATAATAGAATCATGTAATACAATAAAGTCATTAACATAATTCCATAGACTTGTGAGTAAGTTACCCAATGTATACCATATCCATATCTTTCTCATCCATCTCATCTTCATGTAGATATCTCATTCCTTTACCATTTTTCCTTCTTAAGATGTTTTTAACCATCATGATAAGTACAGTAAAAAATAGTTGACATCAATGACAATAGATTAACTGATTTAATGTCGTACATACACTTTAGTATCTCAGTGAACATCAATCACTATCTTTCAATTATCCATTCCATTGTCAAACTTTCCTTCAAGATAATAAATCAGTTGTAGTTTATCAGGTTGTAACTTTTCAAGTCTACCTTAATTTACTATAATCTCCTTCTAGGGAAGTCAATTTTGATCAAAATTAATTTTCTTTAACTTTGATTCCCTCAAAACTAACATTAAGAGAAGGGGTTAACCTATATAATATCATTTAGGTCAGCCCATATAATGTCATTTTAATTTTATATTTAACCATATTAATAGCTATCTTAATACAAATAAAATTACTGCTCTTAATTAATCCAATGAGCAGCCGGGGATTTATTTCCTTAAGAATTGTTGTCTTTAAATACTTAAAATTTACACCTTTTAATTAAATATCTTTATGACCTTTTCCACTTTTTTGAATTTCTTCCATTTATAATCTTTATTGCTACATCCTCATAACTAAATCATTGTACTTTACCTAATAATGCCTTTTAAAAGCATTATTATTTTCCCTTAATGTTAATTTATTCTACTCATTATCATCAAGTATTTCCTCAACTAGAATCTCTACTCTATGGAATAAAATTACTTCTACTCCTTAATATTTGTCTCTAGTGCTCACATTTGAATAAAAATCATTGCACTCATTCACAATAAATTACTTCTCGTTCTTAAAATATTTCATAGAGTATTTTTGCTACATTCTTATCATTGAATTCTGCCTCATAGAATCATTAATTTGGTTTATCTATAACTAAATTTAGACGGTTAAACACCAACATAATCAAATCCACTTTATAAACTTATCTTGCATAATTGCCAATAGTTGGTTGATATGTATATTGATTATTGGCCTTTCACCTTTGTACTTTATTGAAAATATTATCTCCATACCATTGACATCAATAATGATATTTCTATCAATCTTGGACAATAATTTCTTTCGAAATTAAAAACAACAGTTTTTTCACATTTGGCATGAATGATATTGTCTTTCATAAATTTCCCCCCCTTTTCATTAATATCAACCTTACATAGATATAATATGTAAATACAGTATAATGCTCCTCCTTTCTCTGTTCATCTCTCATTCTCTAACTCTCCTCTTTTGACATCAATAGAAAGGGGATATCTAATTCTTTTACAAATAAAATAAAAACTCCCCCTTTGTATAATACCTCATTTTTTACATCAATGAAATAATTTTTCTTTTTCCAATAACTCTTCCCCTTTCCTGAAATCTGTAATAATTCTAAGATGCTTATTACTCTCATGCATCAATGTATCTATCTTTGAATTGTCTTCCCCATAGAGATAAGAGAAAATACAATGATTAGCTCCCCTAAATTTGATCTTCTCCTCAAATTTGTGCATGAAGTGTAGTTTTCAAAAACATCTCTTTCTCTTATTTATCTAGTAATTTCTTCCTTCTCCAAACTTTTGTAGTCTTTTCCTTTATGTTTATCAAGGCATCCATTTTTTATTTCTATCTAAGTGTTTCATATAATTACTTCTAAAATAGCATACTACATGTCCATATATATTGTACATATAATATAATATAATATCATCTCATAAATTGAGTGAATGGATTATTGTTCTTTTTTAAAAATCATACGATTATTTATTCTTGTTCCAACCATAATTATTTCTTGCATGTGCAATATCATTTCTTTCTCTGTGACTAGAATGATTACAAGGATGTTCTCTATAGTATCTTTCTCTATGACAAGAATGTTGTATAAAGAAAATGAAGGTGTTTTTCTTATAGGATATGCAACAAATTAAAATCCCAAAACCAACAAGGGGATATAATTAATATTTTTTTTTCAAATTCAAGGATTATATAGTAAAGATGGATACATGGTATAATATATGTTCTCTATGGTTTTAGAGTAGAAAATACATCTTTGTTGACATAAACATTGTTTTCTAAAAGTATAATCCACCTTCACTAGGGATAAAATTCAAAAAAAAATATTGATAATGGATATTTTTTAAAGGAAATGGTTTTATAGGGATCATCTAGATGTGTGATGTATCAAAAAGAAAAATAAAGTGAAAATTGTTTACTTTTAGGGTGTCCTTTTCCAAAAACATTGGTTATGGTTCTCTGCCACATTAGGGAGAAAATGATACCAAATTATATAAAGGATTTTTTTTTGCTACTACTTAAAAAAAAAACCTCCTCTTATTTAACAATTGTATGCCCCTACCCCAACATCCCTTTAAGGTTTGTCTCCTGCTCGTCCTCCTATCCCAATGAATCTACCTCATACTCATTCTGATAGCCAATGAATCATCCTCTTACTCATTCCTATCCAACAACTCCTCCTGCATCATCTCCTAGCGTTTCTACTAATGGGGTTTTCTTTGAGAGGTAGTTGGGTAACTCTTTCTTGCAAGGGATTTTTGTGTGTCCTTCTATTGTTTCTAGGGAGAAACGATGAGATTCTTTCCTTGTTACCCCTGCCACTTCACTATCAAGGTTGGAGACTTTAGCTTGTGATGTCATTCCTAGTGTTGGTGGTGGAGGGGTCTCTACCTCTAGGGATGATAGGGTTCCCCTCCCAAATATTTTTGATAATGGTGGAAGGATCTATGCCCATGCCACCAAATATGTTGCTACCATTCCTCCAAAGGTGAAGGCTCAACCCATTTCATGTGCCAATACCTCTCTTATGGTGGTTCATGGCCCAAATGTGGTGGATAATGTGGTTTTCTATCAAAATCATGGGTTGTTCTGTAGATTCAATGGTCTTTGGCCTTCTCTTTCATATCTGCATCATTGGGTAACAAGTTCTTGGTAACACTTAGTCTCTGGCAACATTGACCTTTTCTCTTATGCAAATGGGTTTTTTATTGCCATTTTTTCTTCATCTAAAGATCATGATTTAGTGTTGAGAAAGTTGTGGGTTTGGGGGAATCACTCTCTTTTGGCCAAACCATGCGAAGAGTCCTTCAACCAAATTTTTGAGTTGTTGAGTGTGTGTCCAGTGTGGGTTCATATCCCTAATATTACACTTCATTTTTAGGAGATGTCTTTCTTTGAGGCCATTAGAAACTTTATTGGCCATTTCTTGAATGTGGATAAGGCTACAGTTTCATTGGGCTGATCTACTTTTTGTTGCATTTTGGTTGATATAGATATCTCAACACCACTGTTAGAAAATGTGGTGCTCATTATTGGGGATAAGTGATCCAAGAGCATCTCGGGTCCTTGGCAATCTTGTGTCACCAAAAACATTTTGGAGTTTGTCTGTGTTACTCGGTTCCATATTTGACCGATTGGGTCAGTAGTTGGTTGGTTTCCTTTGGTTACTATTTGTGGTCAGTTATCTCCTGGGTGCTCGGTTGTTTCACTGGCGCTCAATGATGCTTGTTTGTTGCTCGATCATCCTTTCTTACCGAGTAGTTTCTTTTTGTTTCTGTTGAGGCCAACTTGTGCATTTATGTTGGGTCATGGATTTAATGCTAGAATCAATCGTTGGGAAGCATGTGGTCCTCGATCTAACTGTTCCTTCCATTGATTATTGATCTAAAGGCTGACTCAGTTCGGTAGACTCTTGTATAAATGTAGTTGTTTGGTTGTAGTTGAGGAGGCAGTTTTGGATAGAAGATAGAAGATATTAGAATTAAGATTAGAGATCATTGGTAGATCCTCACATGTTTGAGGACTTCTATAATTCAATGTAATATCTGGCCCTAACCGGGAAGGCCTTACATCCTGGCATGTATAATTCTATTGATGAAAATTAATGAAAGAGCCTGCATTCTCTCTCTCACTATTGTTGTTTATTGCTTCTGTGTGTTGTTGAGTAGGCTGGATCATTAGGGTGTGCCATTGTTTGGCCCCTCCTAACCCTACCTTGCATCAATAAGCCTTGGACTCAATCACTAGATTATGAGTCCTCCCCTTCCATTTTTAGTGGTGCTTCTCCACTAGCCATATGGCTATAGACTATTCTCTTTTGCATCATAAAGGTGTTTCTACTTGGTGGAAGGGTGCAAATGATGATCATTTGACTATCTGAGATTCTTATTATCCCTCTGATTCTACCTCTAAAGACTCCTCACAGGTTAATGATGATGATCCCCTAGGGTGACGATCCTTCTAATTTTTCCCCATTTGATTTGGTGGGATTGATCCCACCTCTTGCTACTATTGTTTTCCTTTTTGACTATATAAACCCTTCTCTGATTATTTCTCCTGATCTTCTCCAACCTTCAGCAATTGATGCACAATGTTACCAACACTCTGTTCCTGGTGCTAACAGTCCCATAATGGGGGATTCACTATCATGTGGTGGTGACCATGATGATAATATCACTTGGATGGTTATCTATAAGTGAAGGAAGAATCATGCTACCTCTCATTCTCCTCCCCTCATTGTGAGTGATATGGATTCCCACTCTTTATGTGGGTTACTAGTTGTGTTGCTAGTGTGTTTTTAATGGGTTTTTCTTGACCTTATTGTTAATCCCTCATTTGTAATATTAAAATATATTTATGTGATGTTTATGTCTTGACACCTTTTGGTTGTGGTTGTGTAAGGGTCATCCCCCTTGTTAGGTTGTTGAACTTAATCAAAATAAAAAATATAAAAAATTATGCCCCTCAATGATGATATGGATAATTTGGAAGGAAAAAAACTACCATAATTTTCAAGCTTCAAGAATTATATTGGAATCCATTCTAAACAAAATTATAAATTTATATTGATGAGCTAACAAATAAAGGAGAAACACTTAAACTAGATAAAACACATTATTCTCTTTCTAGGATTGTAAGTGATGGCATAACTAATGCTGAGATAAGTTAAGAATGTTATGATATGTGTTTGATGCAGGTCTGATGATAGGTTGATTAGTTATGATGTTGTCATTGATGTCAACTTAGGAGTTGTTGGTTGAGTACAATGTATTTGTTATGCTGATGTATATTCAAGTTGATTAGTTATGATGTTGTCATTGATGTCAACTTAGTAGTTGTTGGTTGATAGAGTATTTTTTATGTTGATGTATGTTTAAGAGGTTGTATCTAGAGTTGTGGTAAGAGTTGGAGTGTGCAATCACAATGGAAGTCTCATTGATGTTTATAGATGTTATATCTATGACCACATAGGTTTAGCATATGTATGTTGTGACTTATGATTGATTGGAGGTTGACATGTTAACAACAAGGATGAGATGAAGATAAGGATGAATGATTTGATCATTGTGTCAAATAGATTGGACTCAGGTGTTGTGATTTATGATATGTTATATTGACTATATTATGAGGTTATTGTTGCAACCGCATCATGATTGGTGACCGAAAGAGAAATTTTCAATGGACAAAAGACCACTCAATGAAATCAAGAGATAAATGTTTTCCCCAAGGAATTCACAAAAAAATGATGTTGATAAGAGAAAGAATAGAACCATAGTGGATGCTACTGTAATACCCCAAAATTGGCATCTTGTGATCCTAACCAATTTTGGCACATTTAGTCCTATTTCTTCAAATTTCTACATCATCAAAGTCCTATTGTACTAGGAAATTTTGTCTCCTAATTGACTTCACTTGACCTAGTGTCAAATGCAAAAACCCTAAATTTGCATTAATCACATGCTATATTTAATTCCTAAAATATTGACATTTATTAGATAAATAAACCCTATGATCAATTAATTTAATTAAAAAGTCCTAGCACTCTAATTAAATTAATTCCACCTCTTTTAGCTAATACACATCAAGAGGAATTAAATAATATTTAGTTCTTTAAATGAAATATCCTCATTTGAATTTAATTATTCAAGTAATTGGAAAAGACACCCATGTGGCCATATTTCATTTATTTAATTAAATAATCTCTCCAATTTGTCTCACCTCCCTTCAAGGAGAGGAAGGGTCGACTATTTCTTTGGAAGAAACTCTTCAATATCCACACGGGCTTTTCTATAATAGAACCCTCTCATTTCTCATTTGGGGAGGCAATTTTTGAGCATCAAAACTCTGTCAAATTATTGTCTCACCTCTTACATTCTAAGCTATTTTTATATTCCATAGTAGAGTAATTTCCCTTCTTAGTATAATGATGCATTTTCATGCTTAATTTAGTTTTCTTACCATGTTCTTAGATTAATACTTCTTTCATTACAAGTTTCTTAGATTAATATTGCATTCTCATTCTAACTTGATTTCAATTACATTCATTTTCTAGCATTAAATCCTCCATTTTAGAGCTTGGTCTATGGTTATTGGACTCTCAATTCTGAGAGTTACTCAAAACCCCACCTAAATAGGAGGCAACAAGTCGATTCATACAGGCATGTGGAAAGAGTAATTCATATTCATTTTCATATGTGGCTAATGAGTAAAGACTATGTTGGAGTCTATGGCTGAATAAGAGGTCCACATTTAGTTATAAACATTTTGGCACCCACCGTGGGGCAGAAAATTCATTTCTGGCCTCATTCTCAAAAAATTTCTGACAAAATTTAATGCTTTGTCTGTACGGCCATACAACTATGTATGGAATCTCATGCAAGGTTTCCCATTGTATCGCACAAAGTTGTGCATTCACTAGCACTTTCTCATGTGACAAAGTTCTTTCTCACGCGGAGCCAGGCATTTGCTCGCGTGAAACTTGCCATCAAATTTTTGAAAATTCTCAGTTTCTGTACTTTTCTATTGCTATTTTCTGACAATTGATATTTTCTATGATTTTTCATGTCTCTATTTTTCTAATACAACATAACAGTGGGTTGCAGGCTGTTTAGCAAAGACTACACAACTATGCATACTTACTAATGGTTTTCTTGAAGGAATTTTGGTGAAGCTATTTTAAAACATTTTGTCTGTTTAATGCTTTATTCACATAGTTTAATTAGGGCCTTGTGAAGATTTGTTAAGGGTCTTGATAGCAGGATAGGGTAATAGGTTCTTCATTACATGGAAGTGATGCCCATGGATAAATTTGAGACCCAGATTTTCCTAGCATGATAGATACCTGGGGAAGCAAGGAAAGGTAAAAAATCTTTAGCACATCTATTTGTTAGGGGATTATGCTCTTCTCTCTTTGAGAGAATCAGAAACCCAAAATCTTGTGGATTGGTTGAAGAGGAGTTAGCTCAGTGATAGACATGTCTGGTGTGTTTGGGTAAGGTGAAGAGGTAGAGGATTATGCTCTTCTCTCTTTGAGAGAATCAGAAACTCTGACCCTTGAATCCAAGAAAAGTCTGTGTCACCTTTAGAGGGCCTATCAAAAGTTGAACCTCTGGGAATGACCCAAGTGAGTACACACCTTTTGCTAGTGATTCCACCTCACTATAATAAAGTAGCTTTGTTGAGTCTAAAGACTCCAAATCTATGTTAACTTCTTTCTCTTGATCTATGACTATCATCTTGAGAAATCTCTGTCTGTTGTACTAAGCGGTGTTGTTCTTAGCCTTGTTTGTGGGGGTGTATAACTTTCAAGTGTCAGTTTGGCTACAAGGTCCTAGCCCTGTATTGGGGGCATCAAAGGTTAGTCTGAATGGAAGCCTATTAAACACTCTCTTAGTTAGTTGCCTACCCAGTTCACCTCCGAAAGGAGACATAATATTTGTGCAGGGAGGGGAAAGAATCTCTCCCCTAGATTCTCACCATAGGCATGCACCTGGATGTTTGAAGATGGTATATGACACTAGCCCTTGCTTCAAGGGTAACCTTTGAACATCTATTATTGAGTCCTTGGAAACACCAAAAACATGGGCGCCCTCTAGGGGGTGACACAGCTATGTGAGGTGAATGCATGCACATAAGTTGTGAGGCACAAATTTTGTCTTCTCTACCATTTTCTTTGTAGGGATAACTGAGTGTTTGTTTTGAGTCTTAAATTGTACAACATGATCAAACTTGTCAAGACTCCCATGAGTCTTCCAGGTTGCTTTGTCCTCGGTGGAACTATTTTCGACTACTGATTACTTCACTATTTCTTGTTAAGTCCAAACTCTATGCTTGTAAATGATTGATTTAAAATATTCAAACTGAGATTTGATGATTCAAACTATCCTAAATTGGTCCAAAAACTAGAAATTCTACTAGAGAATAGTTCGCACTGTGTCTCGAAATCTGATTTTGTCTCGATAACTATGTCAAACTATCAAACTTTGGTCTTTTCCTGTGCAACATTTTAGTTTCATGTGCATTTCTTCACATGATATAGCACATCTTCATGTGAATTTTAGCATTTCCTCATGTGAGACAACACTTCTTCATGTGAGACTGTACCCTGATTTTCAAAACAACGAGCTATTTCCTGTCAGTTGGTCAATTTTCTACCTGATCTGGTTCTTGTTTGGGGTCTATCTGCCTATTCTCCTATTGTCCACTGCCTGAAACTAGGTGTCTCAGGTTCAAAACCAAATGATTACTACTTAAACTCACGTTGTCTCTCTATTGTTTGTCCTGTCCTACTATTTTCTTGTACCTTGCGATGCGATAGTCACATCTTGGCTGTTCTAGCCTGTATCATCTTAAAATGGAATCACTTCCATGTTAAGAGAATTTAGCCCTCTAAGTAAGTGGTCTGGGGTCATGTTAAGCACCTTGATCAGGTCTTTGCATGTATCTAGCTATTTCCCCTTGTTTTTCTTCTCTCCTCCTTATTTCCAGCCTTTTCCAGATAGTTTTCTCTGAGAATCTAGAGTTTCTAACTGTCTGGGTCAAAGATGACCTGGTAGGGTCAAGGATGACCTAGACCCTGACCTAGGTCAAGGACAACCTTGACCCTAACCTAGGGCAATGTCTACCTCATTCCTAACCCCAGGTCCAATTTTTAGATTTCAGGAGTTTTGGGATATCGGGTTTCGGGAAGATTTCTTTTTCTGCTTTTGGGTTGGCCATTTTGGGTTTCAGAATGGTAAATCCTTAAATTGCATTTAATTTGGGTCTATTTCTAGGGGTTAAGGTTAATTTAGATTTAATTATCCAATGTCAGCCTTCTCTAGAGTTTGTGCCCTAGATCACTATAAAAGGAATCCTTCGTCTCTAATTTTCACATCCACTTTCATGATCAAGACATCAAGTTTTTCCATCAAGTTTTCAATACATCCACAATCAAGTAATTTCATGATCTAGCTCTCAAGTGCAAGTAAGTAAGAAGGAGAAGGAAAGAAAGAAAGCATTCATTCATCTTCAAGCCTAGCATTCAAGCATTCAAGCATTCATCAAGGAGATCCATTGTTATCCATTGAATGATTCAATCTCTTTGGAGCCCCCTTGAAGATTTCTCCATCCATATTCATCCAAGCCTCTTCCTATGAAAATATCCATTGAATATTGGTGTTGAAGATCTAGTGCCATTGATTGGAGACATCCTACATTCATTTCCATATTCATTTGGAGCATCCCTACTTTTGGATTCAAGGATTCGAATCCTCCACAAGGACTTCAACATAAGCAAGGTGAATCATTCCATTTAGTTTGTTTATGCATATTACAATTTCAATTCAATTTCAAGGTTAATTCCTAAACTGGGGTTTGACCAAGGAAAACCCTCCATCCAAACAAGAAAAACCCTCTTTTTCTTGTAGGTACAGGTACAGGACTACAAATCAAAGCTTGGATCTGGATACCCTTTTTAGCGAACTTCCAAGATCTGCAAATAGATTTTCAGTTGGAGCTATTTTGGGTCAAGGATGACCTTTAGTAGGGGGTAGGATCCTGCCCTAGGGTAAGACCTTGCCCGACTATCTAGGTTAAGGACTACCTACTTCCCAAAAGATAAAAGTTTTCTGGGTTTTCTCTGTCTCGACATTTCCAGTCTAAAATAGGTTACAAAATTTCCTGAAACTATTCACAGACATCAACAATCAACATTTTCTAGATCTACCCTATTTTGAGGTTTTTATTTTCCTTCTAATTATTTCAGATTTCAAGCATATACTTTCTATAGTAGATTATACAATTTTCTCCTTTCTTCATATTCTTCATTGTTTGATTATTTTGTGCATTGATCACTTCTTTGTGATTAATCCATTTGGATCTTTCCTTTTGGGAATTTGGATTGAGGATAGGTCCTATATTCTACCCCTATATCATACATCTTACTCCTATTCAAATTCAAACCCTATTCATTTTGGTGAACTACTATTTCATATCATTCATTCCGATGAACCCGACATACTTAATCTCCTTTCTTTTGTGGAATTAGATGCCCTATTGTGTTTTGTGGTGTTAGATTTCTTTTTATCTTGTTGATGTTAGATTTTACCTTTCTGTTAAATCTTGCATGGTAATTAGATTTCAAAAATACAAAAAATTGCAAAATTTCTTTCAAAATACAAAAATATTCATTCTTTATCTTAGTTTAGCTCATTTGCATTGCATTGGTTTATGAGCTTTACTACTTCTAGTCCTTCTTATAATATTATAGTTAGATGAAGTCGTAGACTCATGGGTGCCTTTGATCCTGAATCCTCCTCTCCTTTCCTTAGGATCTCAGATGATAATTTAATTCTTCATGATTCCAATCCTCTTATGGAGCAAAAATCTTCTCACTCATCTTATGATGAGGATGATGCTTTAAGAGTTCCTCTTGAACAAGTCCAAAAAATTTCAACTAAACTTGATAAAATGGGTAATTGGCTTATTCAAGAAAACCATAATCAAGATTCTATTCAAGCTATAGAGGCTCTTAAGAAAGTTCTTCATGATAGTGATCAAGGTGTTAACCTCTTGCATGGTATTACTCAACACATGCATTCAAATGTTAAACCTTTAGCTCAAGAAGCTCAAGATTTAGGGTTGATTCCTCCTGTCACTATTGTAGAACCTTCTTCTATTCCTTTACCTAGTATTTCTACCTATACTCCTTCTTTGCTGACTATGATGGTTCCCTCTGTTCCTATGAGTGTTCCTCCTATGTCTCTTCCTACATCACAACCTTCTTATCATAATGTTCCTTTTACTTATTCCAATCCACTTCCAATTGTAGTTCCTAGTGTTCCTCCAGTTGTGTCTTCAGTTCCTACAGCTTCTTACACTTTACCTAGTGTGTCTAATGTTGCTATTCCTCCTATTTCCTCTAATAATTCAATAATCATCAGTTTGGCTCAAACTATGTCATCCTTACAACAACAACTTGCTTCCTTAACTCAAAACAAGTTTAGTGTTCCTACATGTGACATGGGAAGTCCTTTGTCCCAAGACATTATTCGTACTCTTGTTCCTCAACAATTCAATATGCCTTGTCTTGAGAATTATAATAGAAAAGGAGACCCTGTGCATCATGTTAAAATATTTCAAATCCTTTGTAGTGATTATGCTCATGACCATAGGATTTTAGCCAAACTATTTTCTTGAATTTTTCATGACAAGGCCTTACAATGGTATTGTTCCTTGCCTCCTTATTCTATTTATTCCTTCCCACAACTTGCCAATGCCTTTATCCAACAGTTTCAAAACAACATTGGCCCACAAGTGTCTTTGACTGATTTGATGCATTGTAAACAAAGTGCTAAGGAAAAATTTCTAATCAAGTTGTTGTTGCATCTCACAATGCCACTTCTGCATCCACTGCTTTTCAATCAAATCGTATATTTACTCCTCTTTCTAAATCTTTACATTCTATTATGAATAGGTTGTTAACTACTAATATGATTACTTTACCTCCTATTTGACCTCTTTTACCTGCTACGATTGCATCTAAATATTTTGATCCTAAATCTTTTTGTCAATATCATCGTCAGAATGGTCATGATACTGAGAAGTGTTATTCTTTAAAACATTAGGTTCAAGACTTAATTGATTCTAATGCCTTATCTATTGATAATCTTGATGGTAGTGGGAATAAATCTATTTCTCCTCCTAATCAAAACCTTCACATCTATATGAATTCTTTACCTACACATGATACTAATACCATTTCTCAGCCATCTTCTATGGAAATTGTGTATGATTCAAAGATGGATGATCTCAATCACATTGTTAATCAAGTGGAGCATGTTGGTTAATATGTATCTCCACCTCAACCTCAACTTCACCCTCAAGTTCAATCTCAACCTCAACTAAAACCTAAGCCTAAATTGAAAACTCAACCTAAACCTCGACAACAACCTAAGAATAAAAGAACTCGGGAACTTTTGATTACCTTTGATGATTCTGAGACTATTAAAGCTCCTGATCCCCTTTATATTTATGCTAGGATTTCTTAGAAACCTACTTGTGGTTTTCTTGTTGATCCTACATCCTTAGTCAATGTTATTACTGAACAAAATATTTTTATGAAAAACTTGTAATGTGATTCTTATAATACATCGAATGTGTGGATTCAAACTTGTAATGGTTTTCTTTATCCCTCATTTGGTTCTATTAACTTACTGATTGAACTTTGTGGAAAAATTATGAACACTACCTTTGTTGTTGTTCCTACTTCTGATCAGTTTCAAGTTAAGCTTGGTTTGGTGTGGTTAAAGGCCATGCATGTTGTTGGTTCACCTATCCATAAATGTCTTAAATTGGTTCATGATGAAGAAGTGAAGATGGTTAATCATACTTTATATCAACCTTCTATGCCTATAGATTATGTTGCTCTTGATTTATTTTGGCCTTCATTACCTTGTTCATGTCCTTATCGACCTGATAATATTTTCTATTCATATCAAGCCTATAAGCATCGTAAGATTATCAAATTATGCGTACCTCCTATGGATCTTAATCGTGGCCTTTTTCCTACACCTTCCATATCTCCTTTAACTATGGCTTCTAGTTCTATTAATCAAGTTCCTACTATTGCTGATAATCATATTGATCTTCCTAAAGAACCTGTGAAGGATCCTGTGGTTGTTCCTCCTAGTTCTCAACCTACTTCAAGTAAAGCAAAGCATAATCGATCTACTAATGAACTTCATAATAAGTGTTGTGCTCAAGCTAAAGCTTGTAATTTTTCTCTTCAAAAATCTCTACCTTCTTTGGATAAACCTATGCATGATGTGTTAGAAGAAGTTGTTACTAATAATGATGTTAAGATGCATGATTATGATGATTCTATTCGTATCTTAGATCCTATTTTGATTAATCTGGATGGAGAAGATACTCTTGATGATATTGATGATGTTAATGATGAATATGAGACTATTGACATTGACATTGATTTACCTAATATGATTTCATCACAATTAACACTTACACCTAGTATCGAACATTATGATTCTCAAGAGGATCCTTGTTTGGAACTGGCTATCATTCCTACTATGTTGGATGTAGTCCCTCTTGTGAGTTACCCACCTTCCCTAAATGATATAGAATGAGATGGGGAGAGTAGGCGGTGCGCTTGATTGGCTTGTCCTTTGTGGTAGCTTTGTTGTGTGTTTTCCTATTGTACTGTGCTTCTCCCATGATATGTTTGCTAAGTGTTGTTATATTCTTTTATATGAACCTTGTTGCTCTGACGTTGGTTCAAGGTGATAAAGGAATCGAACCTATTGTATTTTTCCTCTATATGTATCTCTATTCTTCTATATGTTGTTTCATGTTATGTTGTACCTATGCTATTGTTCATAAATGTTTCCTTGTGTAATATGATTGGATTTGAGATGTGGTAGTACTGATTCCTTTTTCGTCTCCATGTCATGGTCCAAAAAGATTCTTCTTCATATATCTTATGTGATCTTTCCTCCTTTGTGATTGTAGTTCTACTTTCTTTGGGGAATGATGTCAACTCACTTGCAATAATATCATATATATATTATCTTATGATCATACTGACCCCACGGTAGGTAGATCCCTTATGTGTTCTTTTTATGTTTATGTGGTATTTCCCTTGATTTTTCTTCATCTGGGGGCATTTCGTAGTGGAAATGTAATTAGTGGAGTTGTTTATGTTTTCGTTAAAGACATTGCTCCTGTTAAATTGTTAGAAATGACTTTAATGTGGGGGCATGCGCTCTGCTCACCTATTGCACACACGCACTTTTTGATACATATATATATATTATTTTTCAGGATACATTTTCTCCCTTTTTGGGTTAGCAACTAATCCTTAAAGCATGGATTTATATTTTAGGATCTCTTGATCCCTCTAGTTTCAAATATATTTGTGATCCCTTAAGGTCAGAGGTGTCCTTAAGACTGGATCTCTCTTTTTTTTAGCTTTGCTTTTATGGAATAGAATATTCTGAAGAGTGAATCCTTGATGGGTTGACTAGTGAGTAGCCACATTCACTAGGTGGTTCAATTCCATCTTTCTAGCTGCGCTGTTTCCTTGTGTGGTTCACAATGGGACATAAGTTCTCATTAGGTGAGATAATCTCTCTCTCTCTCTCTCTCTCTCTCTCTAGAGATGTCTCTCTTATTATGATCTTGGAGTTGATGAAGAATTGAGTCCCTAGGGGCTTGAGGTTACTTGTGTCCCTTTGATTATGATAAGATTATCTTTTCATTATGATATCCTTTACCAAGAGTTTGCATCAAGTCCATACTCTTGCTAAAGTGGGGGCTTAATGTATCATCTTAAAATGGAAGCACTTCCATGTTAAGAGTGTTTAGCCCTACGAGTAAGTGGTCTAGGGTCATGTTAAGCACCTTGATAGGGTCTTTACATGTATCTTGCTGTTACCCCCCTATTCTGATTCTCTCCTCATTTCCAGCCTTTTCCAGACAATTTTCTCTGAGAATCTGGAGTTTCTGACTGTCTAGGTCAAAGATAACCTGGTAGGGTCAAAGATGACCTAGACCCCAACATATGTTAGGGATGACCTCAATCCTAATTTAGGGTAGTATCTACCTCATCCCTGACCCTAGGTCCAATTTTTAGATTCTAGGAGTTCTGGGATATCGGGTTTCGGAAAGATATCTTTTCCCACTTCTAGGTCGGTCATTTCGAGTTTCATAATGGTAAATCCTTAAATTTCATTTAATTTAGGTCTATTTCTATGGGTTAAGGTTAATTGGGATTTAATTATCCAATGTCATCCTTCTCTAGAGGTTGTTTCCCTAGATCACTATAAAAGGAAGCCTTCCTCTCTCATTTTCACATCCACTTTCATGATCAAGACATCACGTTTTGCTATTAAGTTTTCAATACATCCACAATCAAGAAATTTTATGATCTAGCTCTCAAGTGCAAGTAAGAAAGAAGGAGAAGGAAAGAAAGAAAGCATTCATTCATCTTCAAGCCTATCATTCAATAATTCAAGCATTCAAGCATTCATCAAGGAGATCCATTGTTAGCCATTGAAGGATTTAATCTCTTTGGAGCCCCCTTGAAGATTTCTCCATCCATATTCATCCAAGCCTCTTCCTATGGAAAGATCCAATCAATATTGGTGTTGAATATCTAGTGCCATTGATTGGAGACATCCTACATTCATTTCTACATTCATTTGGAGCATCTCTACTTTTGGATTCAAGGATTCGAATCCTTGACAAGGACTTCAACATAAGCAAGGTGAATAGTTCCATTTACTTTTTTTATGCATATTATAATTTCAATTCAATTTCAAGGTTAATTCCTAAATTGTGGTTTGACCAAGCCAAACCCCCCATCCAAACAATAGAAACCCTCTTTTTCTTGTAGGTACAGGTATAGGACTATGAATCAGAGCTTGGATCTAGATACCCTTTTCGGTGAACTTTTGAGATCCATGAACAAATTTTTTGTCTGAGTTGTTTTGGGTCAAGGAAGACCTTTAGTAGGGGGTAGGATCCTACCTTGGGGTAAGACCTTTCCCTGCTATCTACGTCAAGGACTACCTACTTCCCAAAAGACAAAAGTTTTATGGGTTTTCTCTGTCTCGGCATTTCCAGTCCGAAACAGGTTGTAGAATTGCCCAAAACTATACACAGACATCAGAAATCAACATTTTCCAGATCTTCCCTATTTTGAGGTTAGTATTTTTCTTCTATTTATTTTATATTTCAAGCATATACTTTCTATAGTAGATTATAGGATTTTCTCCTTTCTTCATATTCTCCATTGTTTGATTCTTTTTGTGCATTGATCACTTCTTTGTGACTAATCCATTTGGATCTTTCCTTTTGGGAATTTGGATTGAGGATAGGTCCTATATTCTACCCCTATATGATACATCTTACTCCTATTCAAATTCAAACCCTATTCATTTTGGTGAAATACTATTTCATATCATTCATAGCCCTACTCTCGATGATTCATGCCAGGTGCATCTCACCTTCATCATCTTTTTGCTATCCCATAAACAAAGTTCTGAGCATAATCCTAAGTCCTCTTTTGTTACTTAAACTCTATCTATGACTGTTATGACTAGAAGTGGCAACACATTCCCCTTACATGGTACTAGACAAGGTAGAGGTAGATCTCTCAATCAAGGAAGAGGTCGTTCTAGACCCATCAAACAATCTGAGTGCTACGAGGGATTCTCATGTTCCACCTCACCGGTTGCCTCAAAAGAGACTCCATCTTGATCCTCATATCCTATTAGTCGACCTCACACTAGACATTCATTTTGCATAGATATCAGCCCGAATCAGAATCCATTTTTATAGGAGCATTATAATTCATTATTTCAAACACAGCCTGACTTATTGTTTTAAGAATAGCATAACCCATTGTTCTGAGACCAACAAAACTCTAAAAGGTCACCATCTTAACTTGACCCTATCAACCCTATCAACCCTATTGACCCTATCGACCCTATTTCCATGACTTCTCAGTATACTACACACACTCATACTAAGTTTATGCACATTGCACACTCGCACACTGACAAAATGGAAGAACAATACCAATATCAAGAGGGTGAATAAAACAAAAGTCATGATCAATCTCGAAATGACTAGTCTCATGATCAATTTTGAAATGACTAGCATCATGATCAATTTTGAAATGACCAGCATCATGATCAATTTTGAAATGACCGGCATCATGATCAATCTCAAAATGAACAACATCTATATCAATCCCCAAGCATTTTCAAAATTCTTGGTAATGACGATGAGGAGATAACCCAAAATGACATAGATGCTGCAAAAGCCAATAAAAGTCTTCTCAAGATGATGGAAATTCTCCTCGTAGAAGAGAAGGAGAAATACTTTCTAGAACTGGCCAAATAAGGGTCCAAGTTACCTCCAGACTAAAAAGTAGAGACACTTGCGGTCAAAGAAGAGTAAAATGAGACCACTAAGCTACAAAAGTTGGTTCGAGACATGCAAGACCAAATTATTCAACTTGTCAAGGATAAGGATAAACTAGCACAATAGTTCACACTAGAAAACATCTGTCCTTTCCCCTTTGATAAAAGTCTTCGCATGCCACCTTTTCCCAAGGGAGTAGAGCTTCCTAAATATGATGAATATCTGGGTACTACAGATCCCCAAGATCACTTAAGAGAGTTTGGTGCTCTATCTATGGAATTTATACATGAATAGACTTAACTCATGCACCTCTTTCTGCATAGTTTGGGTGGATTTTCTATGGAGTGGTTCTCTCAACTACCCACTGGCATCAATTCTTTTGATGAGATTGCCAATTTGTTCCTCCAACACTATTCACACAATATCCAACATCCAGTTAATATCCAAGACCTTTGAAATCTGAAACAATGACAAGGGGAACCTTTCTTGGCATTTCTCCAGAGATGGAGACAACTCTATACAAAATATCCCCGCAAACTACCTGAGTCTGAAAAGCTCGATATCTTTTTAGACAATCTTGTCCCTGATTTTGGGTATCAAGTGCAGCTGCAAGGCCCCCTAACTTTCGATAATATGATTAAACTGTTACAAGTAGTGGTTGCCATTGCACCAAAAGATCGACCCATTAATGCTCAATACAACCACTAGACTTATAGAAGACATAGGAGGTTGTTAAACCATGTCACAAATCTTGAGGGGAGTGCTGACCATTTTGCCAACAATCTCCCCCTCAGCATTACTCGAGAGGATTCAAACCTGTGACCAAAATCTGATACCACTTGTTATAAGTAGTGGTTGTTGTTGCACCAAAAGATTGACCTGTTAATGCCCAATACAACCACTAGACTTATAGAAGAAATAGGAGGTTGTTAAACCATGTCACGAATCCTGAGGGGAGCGCTGACCATTTTTCCAACTTAAACAAGCTATGAGAATATAAGAATTCATGGTTAAGAAAGGAGAGCTTACTTTGCACAAGGATAACAAACAGGGGTCTTCCTCCTCAAACAAGGACAAAGCTAAGTTTGTCAACAAAAATTGAGATGTTGTGAATGATGGAGTTGTTGATAATGTGACCCCAAAACCTTCAAAGGCTATTTTCAACCATACCTCCAGTATGCAGGCAACCAAAGTCACTGAAAAGGCTATGAAAGATACTCAACAACCTTCCAGGTTTTCCAGAAACAAACCTTGGGCTCCTTGACCCAAATGTGAGTTCACTTCCCTAGGAGAACCCCTTAACATGGTTTACAAGACTCTCATGCAAAACCAAATACTCACTCCTATGGAAAATTTGCATCCTTATGATCTGCAACTACGACCTGCATGGTGGAATGAAACCACATACTATGATTACCATCAAAATAAGGGTCATATAATAAGAACTTAGATCATCAGGCATTTAAGGACCCCTTTCCTCCTCACAAGAAGGGTGAATCTTCTAAGACCAAGAATGCCAATGTAATGTCCCCACTAGGGAACTCATAAGGAATCAGGTCTATGACCTAAAATTACAACTAACAATTTTTATTTTATTTTTAACATTCTAACATTACATCATTTGTTACATTCACAAGTACATTCCTTAAGGTTCCCTTAATGAATTCATTTATTTTTATCAAGCATTGAATTTTACTACTTAATCAAATGAAGTTTATTTCCTTTTCTATTTGTTTACTCCTTAACCTTATCTACGCACAACTCAATTGCATTAACACTACATAAATAAGCTTTCCATTAAAAGACCTCACTTTCCATTTTCACTTAAGATCATAATAGAAGGAGTGTAATTACTTAACCATATATTGATAACCAACACAAACCATTCAATGAATCTTTCTTTTTCCATAAGTTTCCACAAATCATCATCTATAACCTTGTATAAGTCTAGTTAAGAATTGAGCTTAAAACCTTGTTTGAATAATCACACATTACTCACATTGAACTATACATTTAAGAAGTCACATCTCATTACTAATTTAAATAACATACATGTTTCCCTTTCCCTTATTATTTCACCTAATGATACCCTTGAACTCTTAGCATATCTTCTCACTAACCATATATCAAAACAAGTTTCCTTTTAAAGAAGTTTACATCCATAAATAATTGCATTACCATTACTTCCAATTTTAATTTAAAAATTCACAAGAGATATAAGGTAGTAATTACTTAAACATAATCCATGCTTGATTTACCAATGTTCCATTCCATTTTGAGATTCCTACCCTTACCCATATACATAGCTTCTTTCATGTACAACTTAATTGGAATTATAGTTATTGCACATGGCCCAAAGGCATAGAGAAAGATAATTACATCAAGTTGCCCAAGGGATTACAATACATCTTTACATCTTGATAAAAAAAGATAGAGATACATGATACAAGAACAAAATCTTCACCACTGAACAACTCAGAATCCAAGCCATGACACGAACCACGAACCATACCTTGAAAGAGATTTTCCACCCAACCATGTGAAACTGGTAAAGTTCCACCCCACGTGCTAGGAGATAGAACCAAGGTACTCTCAAGACCTTAAGGCAATCTAAGTCTCAAATACCAATAAATCCAAGACTCAAATAAAAGGAATAAGGCACATAAAAATATCATCATATTATAACACCGAGGTTAAGGTTCTAGGAGACCACCTAAGTGAGTGTCATCACACAACCTATGTATTGGGATCCACCTAGCAACCATGTAACCCTGGTCCCCCCTTTATGAATAGGGATCCACCCTGGCAATTATCCTTGGTCCCAGTACTCCAATTGGGTCTGTGTGGCCATTATGTTTTCTTTCATTATCTTTTGAATCCCCCCCTTTCCCAGGTTAATTTTTTAAGGTTATCGCTTTTTACAAACCCACCCATAGGATCATCTGGCAACCACTTTAGGGTTCCAACACCTATGGTGAGCCACTCACATAGGGTTCCTATTCCCTTACCCCATCACAATCCACAAATACAAGATAACACTTCCAAGTCCTGATTCGTAGGTTTAGGAAACTCCCCTGTGCACTCAAGCCCTTAGAGCGAGTCCTAACCTTAGCCATATACATAACAGGAACCACTAGAAGAATTTCTATCACAAGACATCTCAAAGAAAAACATAAAAATTTCCACATGCATTAGTACAACTTTCCAAGGCTCATTTATAGGTCTAAGGAAAAAAACTCATGTGCCTGTAATTTGGCTAAGTCTGAAATTTTCAAAAAAACCAAAAACTATAATTCGCATCTTAACTCCTATGAAGCTAAAACCTATCTCAATCATCCCAGAAGGTACCTAATTCCTTTATACAAGTATAACTTAAAGTATTAAATCTTATACTTGTATAAATCCTATTTTGCTTGGTCAACACTAACTTGCTCAACCAACGCTAACTTTCTCGGTCAACACTAACTTGCTCGACCAACACTAACTTGCTCGGTCAACACTAACTTGCTCAGCCAACACTAACTTGCTCAGCCAAAAATAACTTGCTTGGCCAACACTAACTTTCTCAGCCAACACTAACTTGCTCGGCCAAAACTAACTTGCTCGGTCAAAACTAACTTGCTCGGCCAACACTAAACCGATTGCCAGAAACTACAAAATACGACTGTCAACTCTGACTTGCGGGTAAAAATGGGCATTATGGGGACTATGGTTGCCTAATTTGGGCATGACCCATTTGAGATCTCCCAATTTCCCTTCAAAAATGGCTCATGAATCCATCCTATCTATCTAACAAATCTGATCTAGATCTGGACAAAGAAAGGTGGTGCATAAACATATATGGACCAGCAGGGTTGAAATGATAGTTTTAAATTCTGGAAGCACTCACAGATATCCTAGAAAGAAAGGAGATAAAAGGGAGAATACTAAGGAGCCTATAGACTAAATCAATCAAAATAAAAACAACCATTCACAAAGAAGCCTGCAAGAGGAAAAGAGTAGAAAAAAAAGATTGCATCTCAATCCTACACCTTCATGACTCTTCCTGTTTCTTACTAGACTTCCCTATTTCATTCAATAATAGAAGATACACCATCACAATCAATCAAAAGAATTCCCAAACCTCCAAGAAATATTTTACAACAAAAATATACAACACTCATAAATTTAACTCTCGGATGCATAGTTTGATCACACAGAAAACATAGCATTAAATTTCCTTCTAACTCATAGTTTATAAATCATATTCAATTCAAATAACATATCATACTCATCCATAACACACATAGGAAAAATACAGAGTTCAGCCCAGATTCAGACCCTACCTGGGGTCCTGCGAAGAATCCTCTTCAAGCAGCTAGAGCACACTTTGCAAATCTCCAAGATATGGCAACCTCCTTGATGGATTTCCACTAGCAAGCATTCATCCTTACTCACAGGAAATCCCCACACTAGCATTCACAAAACCAGAGAACTCTCAACCTCACAAAAACCTCAAAATGATCTTTTTGGAATAATATATGCAAACAACTTCCAAAAATTTCTTTGAAAACCTCCCTCTCCCCCAAAATCCCAAAAACACAAATATTAAAACCCCAACTATATGGTTGGAGGAGTTTCTTTACGGGAAGCAACTTCTCCAACTTCCATAGTTGGTTGAAAAATTAAACCAACATCTCCCTTAAACAATAATAAAGCTTTTAATAAATTTAATAAAAAATTTCCTCCAAAGAACCCAATAACAAGAAGAATAAACATTAAGCTTTCAAGGAAAAACACATAGCACAATTGGGAAACAACTAGCCTAATTTCTAGGAGGTCTTGAGTTCAACTCCCTCCTAGATAGCTAGTTTTACTACAAAAAGCATACTCCTTTTATTGTTATTATGTTTACTTTTTATTTAATACATTCATTAAATATACTTTATTTCACTCACTTTATTTACTTATCATAAATAACATACCATTACACAATTAATGAAAAACATACAATTATTATTATTTATATAAGCATGGATATATGCGTGTGCACCCACATATACACATACCTATATAAAATAAAAAGAATATAACACATATAAAATAAATAAATATATATATACATATACTTACAAGGATAAATCTAACTCACATCAAAAATCACAGAACAATGTCAAATCATAAATCACAAGATCACATCACATACTACATTCAGAACCCCTAGCTAGGCCTAAACATAAATCTAAGTCCACGGGTAACCTTGAGAGTAATCTTGGTAATATCTCCACACAACAACAGTTCAAGGATTTTGAAGGCACGCTCAGACCTATGTAGCTAGGTGGAGTCGATGTCTGGTACCTGCATCCTGCAACACCAACCAACATGCATATATACATATATATAAATAGATAATGGCAACAAGGAGGGAGAGTGTGACATCATGTGGACCTCCTATCGAAGTAACTATGACTACCTCCCCTCATCCTATACTCACACCAAACAATGATATCAACAAAGCATAATTGGATTAGTATGTTAGTACCAGAATAATCTCTTTTCCATATTGTATAAAAGAATGCATCATAACCTAATCATGTGAATATAAATCATCTATTAACTTTCAAAAACCCATTTAACCATTAGGCATGTACTCAAAATATCCCATTATCAAATCAAGATAAACAAATCATATAACCCTAAATGCATCAGTCATGTCTAATACCAAGTAACGTTATAAGAGAAGGTAACACATCTAACCCTTAAGTGATTATAATCAATTAACCTAAGGTACACATGAATAATAATAATGAGCATTTTGCATAAAAGCATATAAGTCTATCAGGTGATCCTTTTAGCATTAAGGTCCTTAACTATTTCTGACACACAAGAAGATGTATAGGAACATACCTATGCAATTATTTTTATTTCCCATATTAAAATATGAAGTTAGAGTGAGTTGTAAGTGGTTCGGTTTAAGAAACCATCACAAGAAGGATCATTCTCACATATAGCCCTTCCTAATTTCAAGAGATCATAACCAAGACTTGATAGGGTTGGAGGGGCATTACAACTAGCACTAAGGTTAACTACACATACAATACCAATGACAATGTTATCAATATGGTTGAACCTATTGAGGTTGAATGTTGTGATGTGATGACCATCATGTTGGTGTTCAAAATGATGCTTATGCTCTTAGGCTGCCAATATACCCTTAGATGGATTTTAGGAATGGTTAGCTCCAACATGTTATGAGGTCTTAGGGTAACTGGACCAACTATAGGGACAAGACAGCCCTCTTCTACTTTTGGCTCTGCAAAACCAAGGTGGGTGCACCTAACCCAGTATGAAATATACTTCACACACCAAGGAATGGGTTTGAATAACAGATGAATGGATAGTAAGAAAGTACTAAATGCCAACCATACATTCATTGACTCTCCATTACTATATGGTAGAACCTCACACAACTAAATACTTAAAGCTTAGGAATGGTTCTTAACTTATGTGCTTAAATCATAACAACCCCACTCAATATGGGTGAACAAGGGAAACACTCATCTAGGCCAGTGCCTCATCCATTGGGCGTGATCTCTTAAACAGACTATACACACACACCAGACTATATCTGAGATTCAAAGCCATAAACACATCTACAATTTCCTTTACTACTTATAGATTATCCTTACATAGACAAGGGATAAACCTATGTCCCATCTAGAGCATCATTTCATCTAAGCTTGGATTAGAACTCAAGAATGGAGACACATACATAAATCAATATGCAATGAACTAGAAAGTTCAAAATCTACCCAAATTGACACAAAGGAGAGATAAGAATCATGTAATTGCATTAAGTATAAAGAATCCTCAAGTGTATACAATCAACTAAGCCAACCATGCTTGCAAATTATAGCTTAGACCCACAACTTTCTTTCTACTTGTTCATAAATATCAAGAACAGACTATTACAAATCAGATTGAGAAGAGGATTCACAATCAAGAAGATTTGAACACCTAACTCCCAATGATCTCGAATGATCATAAAAAATCCCTTTATACCAGGGTAACAATACAAGCACAATGATCATTCCCCACTCAAAATTTTAAAACCACCTAACACCACTGAGGAGTTAACACAGACATGACAAGGACCAAGCCACAGGCAAGCTCTAAACAGTCCAATTTCAATAGCTATCTAGCCGTGTACCATCTCCAAGTACAAAATCATTACTAAACCTCAAGAAATCTAGCTAAAAATATCCCTGCAACACATCTTTGAGTACTGCCACATTTACTTTCTCATGGCAAGACACTCCTCTGCAACTACTCATGGCAGCCAGGACCACACTGCAATAGTTGACAAACAATTTCACCCACTCTAGCCACTCAAAAATTGAATTTTGGTACCTTTGTCATTGCAAACCCTCTGCAAAAATTTGAATTCAAATTTAAATGGTAACTTTATGGCTTCTACGGAAAATCGGCGGCTATCATTTAAATCTCAGTCAACTTTAAGTCCTAACCGTCCGATCATTCCATTTCGTGGGTTAAGATTTCACTTTAAAAATGGCCCCAGCTAAATTTAGCGAACTGGCGACAAAGGCTACCATCATTTTATGAACAACACTCTACCTTTGCTAAATATTTTAGTGATCTCACGACCACCCTTCGTTGAATCGCCAGACAAAATAGAGAACCACCATTGAATCATGTGAATAAGTGAACCCTTTGATCTTATCGACGCTGCTAAAAACTTTATCCACTTTGCTAAACCTCTGAGAAAAATTGACTAGGCTCGCATTGGAAAATCAACAGCCATCTCAAAATCTCATAGCTCTGACATATTTTATGAGATGATATGCTATCCACCTGATCTGCCACCGTGTGTACCTTTTCAAAACCTCAGGGCTCACTGAATATAAACCTTTAAATGGACGGTTGTCTTAAGTTTGCTAATCTCTGACAAATTCCTTAAGATTATAAGACAACCGTCAGATCCTCCAACTCATTGTTCCCTTAAGAAATCTTGGGCCCACTGACACAACCAATGAGGGAATGCTAATTCAGCACAGATGGACCAATAAGAAGTGTCTGAATCAGCCTCATCTGACACAGGACCGCATAGAACAAAGGAAATCAATGGCTGGCATAAGATCTTATGGGTCTGACAGATTCTCTGAGATCATGTGACAATCGCTAGATTAGAATCTCACCCCACATCTAATAGGATCTGACATAAAAAGAAATCAACAGCCCTCTTAAGATCGCATAGACCCTTAAGATTCTATCAGAATACACGCCATCCGTTGATCAAGAATCTTAGCCTGCTTGGAAAATCAACCGGCCCCACTGACACAAAATAGTCAATAACACGCAGACCAATCAAAACATTCTGAATTAGCACCACCTGAACCGGGATGACCGCCAAAGACATGCCTGAGACAAAAGAGATCAACAGCTAGCGTAAGATCTCGAGCCTCTAACGAATTCCATGAGAACTTACGCCTACCGTCAGATGTATTACAGATGTCAGGACCCTTTGACCTATCAAAAAATTAGGTCCCATTGACACATCACCAAGCAAGCTTCAAAATGAATGGATGGCACATGATCTTAAGGGGAATGAATATTCTTTAAGATCATGCACCGACCATAGATTTAAAAGCTTACACTGCAGGCCCACTGACACATGCTGAGTTGTTTACTCATGGACCAATAAGAAAGCACTAACAAGGCACACCTGGTAGTTAGGACCCACTGAAAACTTTATGCCACCTGGAAACTCATACGGTTGGCGCAAGATCTGAAAGGCTTCAAAGATTCTAAGCCCTTATACACCAACCGTCGATCAAGAATATATCTAATTTAGATACCGGGCCTACCATGCCTCTAAGGATACTTTGACAAATGATAGACCGCCATGTGAGCCTACCTGGCAATGGACCCACCTACATTGAAAGGGTTACGTCATGGAGATGAATCAATGGACGTCTCATGTTCATGTGCTTCTAAAAAATCTTATGAGAAGACACGCCCACTGTTGGATTGAGATACAGTCAGAGAAGGACCCAAGGAAATAACAAAGCTGAGAACTTAGGAAGAATTAAAACATGACTTAGGGAAATTTTAAATCACCGCTAGGCATGCAGACTTAGGAAAAATTAACCGAGGACATAGAAAAAAATAAAGGGGACCCCGCTGACACATAAAAAGAAACCTAACCGCGCACAAGGTAAAGTGATATTTTAAAAGGCACATGCGGATAAAGGTTTAAGTTGCCCCAAAAAGGTAACACAAAATTAGAACAAGGCTAGGGTATTTGAAAATTTTAAATGTCCAACGGCTAGTTTTTCAAATTTTTACCAAGGGTTTCTCAGGACAGAGGCCTAGAAAGGACTGCAGAGACCAAAATAAAAATGGGAGAACCATGGAAATTTTTACCAGTGCTAACAGTGGCTCATACTAGGGGATGCATGTCTCTTGTAGGCATGGAAAGGATTTAGAATCACTGGGAGATTAGACCAACTCAAAATTTTGACCTAGAAACAAAACACAGGCAAACAGAAAATAGGGGAAAAACCCTAAACTACTGCTCATGGAAAAGATACTTCAAGAGAAGTAAAACTTTAGAAATTGTCCATGAATAGGCAATTCCAAAGTACCACCAGTTAAGTCCTTCAAGATATATGAATTTTTCCCCCATTTGTTCTCAATAAGATAAGGGCCCAGCCAGATAGGGTCAAATTTTCCATGCTTCCCCTTATCTTCCAACCTTGCATTCCACATCAAGACAAGATCATCAATCTCAAAATTCCTTTGAGTAGTCCTTCTATCAAATAAGTTCTTACATTGTCTCTGCAATGCCTCATTTCTTTCATGTGCATCTCTCCTTACCTCCTCCAACTGGATTAGTTCATCCATTCTCATTCTCATCTCATCATTCAAATCCTCATCATATGCTTGAATAAACCTATACATTTGCAACAAATTGTTCTGAGGTAATCTAGCACCAATTCCATAAACTAGGTCAAATGGGGCACAACCTATGGCTTTCTTTACAGTTACTCTGTCAGCCCACAATGCCCACCATAACTTTGAGTCCCAAGCCTTCTTATTTCTATCCAATACCCTCTTGAGAATTTTAATCAGACTTTTATTACTGGATTCAGCCTAGCCATTTCCTTGTGGATGGTATGGGGAAGAAAATGAAATGTGTATCCCATATTGCTGACAAAACTCACCAAACTCTTGTGATCTAAAACACATTGCATTATCAACCATAATTGTCTCTAGACAACCAAATCTAATGAGAATATTCTACATTATAAAATCAGTTACTACTTTACTAGTAGCTCTCCTAGTAGGGATAGCTTCAACCCAATTAGTAAAATAATCTGTTGCCACTAGTATATATGAATGTCCACCACTAGACTTGTTTGGAATTTCCCCAATGAAGTCAATACCCCACTTCTGAAAAGGAGCCTGAACTGAAACAGGTCTGAGTGGCAAATTCCCACCAAACTTCAACTTTCCTGCAAATCTCTGGCATGCATCACATTTCTTCACAAACTGATGGACATCTTTAAAAATTGTAGGCCACCAAAATCCAGAGCTAAGGATCTTGTGGGCTGTGGTCTTTGCCATATAGTGTCCTCCACATACACCTTGATGCATTTCTTCTAGCAGAGCCTTAGATTTTTCATAGTCCACACATTTTAGCAATATTCCTTCATTGCTTCTCCACCACAACTCTCCATGTATAATAGCATACCTTGCAGATTGTAACTTGATAGTTCTTCTTCTATTTTCATCCATGTCAGGGGGGAGAACCAACCTTTGCAAATAATTGATAACATCTCTATACCAATCACAGCAATCCAAATCACAAATATATGGCCTCTCTTCCTCTTCTAACATAGTCACATGATTTGCAACCAGATTACTTTGTGCCATCAACTTTGCAAGACCTAGGCCTCTTACCAACTTTGTAATCTGAATATCAATATTAAATTCTTGGATCCTGTTGATCCATCTACATCTCCTTCGTAAGACTTCTTATTGCACCAATATATCCTTGACAGTAGCACTAGGAACATAAGCAACAACCTTAGCCCCCACAAGATAACATCTGAAAGCCTTGACTGCTTTGACTAAGGCATAAGCCTATTTCTCAATGATATCATATTTCAATTTTGCTGCATGTAAAGACTTGCTAAAAAATGATATGGGTTGTTCATATCCATCTGATTTTTTTTGTAATAAAACTGCTGCAACTGTATGATAAGAAGCAAAGGAAAAAATCTGCATGGGCTTACCATAATCAGGAGTCCTCAAAACAAGGGCATCTTTAATGGCTTGTTTGATACTTCTGAAAGATTCATCTGCTTCTTCATTCCACTCTACCTTTGAATCTTTTTTCAACATCCTAGAGATAGGAATACAAATTTTTGCAAAATTTGTAACAAATCTTCTTAGAAAATTTACTTGCCCAAAGAAAGACTATACTCCTTTAACATTCCTTGGTGGTGAAAGTTTATCTATAGCCATAACCCTTTCAGGATCAATTCTCACTCCATCCTTGGACACAATATGTCCCAAGATCTTGCCTTCCATAACACCAAAAGAACACTTCTTTGGATTCAAGGAAATCCCATACTCCAGAGCTCTGATGAAAATCTTTTCAAGATCCTCACAATGTTGATCCTCTCTTTTTGAATATGTTGTGAGATCATCCTGATATACCACTAGGAACTTGTTTATGAAATCTGCAAAGGCCACATCCATAGCTCTCTAAAATGTTGCTCCTGCATTTGTCAGACCAAAAGGCATTCTAACATAAGCATATGTCCCCCAAGGAGTAGTGAATGCAGTCTTAAATTGTTCTGACTCCTTAACCATGACCTGATTATATCGAGAGAAACCATCCATCATGGACATCAACTCTGAACCAGTGACCATTTGCAACATATTTTCCATGTTAGGCAAACCATAATTATCCTTTAAAGAATTGACATTCAAATTCCTAAAATCAACACATAACCTAATATCACCATTCTTTTTTCTAACTAGAACCAAATTTGACACCCAAGTAGAATGTCTGACAGGCTTGATAATGCTAGCATCCATCATCTTTTTAAGTTCATCTTGCATTTTTGGTGCCAAAGTAGGGTTCACAGGCCTTAATTTCTACCTAAATGGTTTGGTTCCTTCCTTCAATGGTATCTCATGTTGAAAGAGATCTTCTCTATAAGCTTTCAAATCTTCATAAGACCATGCAAAAACATGTCTAAATTTTTTGAGAAGGTCAATCAAATTTCTCCTAGTTCTTTGAGATAAGCATTTACCTACATAAATATTCTTTGGTTCTTGGCTAGTTCCTAGATTCACTTCCTCCAAATCATTCACCTTGTCAACAATTCTAGAAACACAAGCCCTCTCGTTATTATCAAATGCTCTCTCAAGAGCAACCAATCCCCTAGGGATCCTATTTGATTTCAATTGCAATACTTCCTTCCCAAGGACACTTTCTTTTCCATCTCTGATGTCAACATAGGTACTGAAATCCATCTCCTGACCATCAAAGTGAGATTCACACTACAAGAACCTCAATATGTCCTGATCATCAGAAAATACTTGCCAATTTTCAATATTATCAGGGATAGAAGGCCTGGACTTACACTCAATTTTGGATATCCTAGAAAAGGTAATATCTTCTGGCCTTAAAGCTATGTTTTCCAATAAGTCAGCCATCCTATTTTGGCTTCTATCCACCCAATCAATACCAAAGGCACTAAAACCTTCAATTTCATCCCAAACAGCATTTCTATATTGTTTTAACCTTTGATTCTTTGATGCATATCTTGACCTAATCTGAGAGACTATTAACTCAGAGTCACCAATCACCCTAATATGTCTGATTCCATGTGTTGATTCTTGTCTCAAACCAATCAGTAGGGCCTCATATTTAGCAACATTGTTTGTGCAAGGGAACAAGAGGGTGAAAGAAAACTTAAAAGTCTTACCACTTGGGGAAACCAATAGCACTCCTACTCCAGCACCTTCTTTAGAACTTGCTCCATCAAAATATAATGTCCATAAGACATTACCTTCTTCCATGTTACTTTCATCATCAGCTAGAATGATAGGCTCAACCCTTTGTTTCATCTCTTGCTTCTGAACTTGGAAAGAACCAATGTCAGTGTCAAAAAAACAATTTAGGCTATCTTCTTCATCTTCCTCAATCATATGAGGGGTTCTAGTTTCCCTTGACACCTTCACACTCTCTCCTTCAATTTCAAATGTAGCAAAAGACAAGTCACATTGAATACTTCCTCCCATAGAAGCACTCCACCTCCTAGATAACAACATTCCATACTGAGGAGGAATGTCGACTACAAGAACACTCATAGTCAATCATTTATCAGGAAATGCAGCTAATTTATAAGGCAAAGCCTTAATGGTACCAATAACTGACACTTCTCTTGAGTCCATAGCTTGACATCTTCCATGAGGTATATCAACCTTTAATCCTAGTGACTTCATGATTTCTGCAGGCATGACAGTGTTTGATGCTCCAGAATCAATCATGCAATTCTTTAATAATTTGCCATTTATCACAAGAGACAAGAAGAAAGGATCAGCTGTCCTTGATGCACCATTTACCACATTTGTATCCAAGAATATCTGAGGGATCTTAGAAAAAATCTCTTCACTTTTACTTTCAAATGTGCCTTCCAAAGAAGCCACATGCTTGTCATTTCTACTCACCTCTTGAATTTCTATTGAAGGAGCGCCATTCACCCAATCCAAGGCCTTAACCTTGTGTTCTTCTATTCTCATCATTTCCAAAAGTGGAACCTTGACAGTTATTTGTGATAATATTTTTGTCATGTCAATTGGAACATACTTTTGGTTATTCATGTCTCCCTCAGAGACAGTGACAAATTTATCCTTTGTGAAATCATACTTGTCCTTGAGAGGAGATTCCTCTCCCTTTTGAGAAATAGGAACAACTACTTCTGATGTCTTTGCTTTGTTATTAGGTGCTGTAGTAGGCATAATTTTCCTTTTTACCTTTATCTGGTTAGTAGCATCAGCCCCTTTACCCTTTTTTCCATGCTATTATGTACTCATCTCTATTTTCTTGATAAACATGCTACCTGGTTTACCACCTATATCTCAAACTATCCTGCTTCTCAAATTGTAATTACTCCTAGCTTGAGTAACCATGTCTGCAGTGATTTGAGCAATTTCTTCATTAGA
The DNA here is from genome assembly GCA_027943335.1 of Chamaecyparis obtusa. NCBI lineage: Eukaryota > Viridiplantae > Streptophyta > Pinopsida > Cupressales > Cupressaceae > Chamaecyparis > Chamaecyparis obtusa. The sequence continues at coordinate 641,582 of BSBK01008500.1, forward strand.
TGGTCTTCTTAAAGAAACTTGCTCCTCACACCTCAATGCACCACATCCAACATCATCAAACTCTTCATCTTCTTTATTAATAGAGGTAGTTTCATCCCATGTATGCGAAGAAGTCATTCCACATCCATCCTTGTCATATTGCTCCTCATTTTCTTGGTTATCAGATAAATTCAAAGCAATCATACAATGCTCTGGACTGTGAGGAGATTGACAAGCAGCACACCATGGGACATCATTGGTCATGTTCACTGAATTCCTTTGCAAAGGATCAGGGATCCTTCCATCAGGCCTTTCTTGCTTGGTTGGGAAAATGGGCTTGCCATCTTTCCATTGAGTGTTGTAAGGGTAATTTTGCATTCTTGGCTGCCTACTAAAATTGTTTGGAGCTGACCTCTCCATAACCACGGCTCTATTGTTTCCCTTTTCACTAGGCTTTAAACCTTCTAAAGCCTTTAAAATTTGTTTTAGATTGACATCCTCTTTGGGCTTAGAGTTAGAAGACCTTCCCATTTCTTTCTTATTTTGCATTTGAGGCCTACAATCATCTCTTATTCCTATCTTCCCTGATATTCTTCTATTGCTTTCTATGTTGATGGCCAACTTGTAAGCCTCCCCAATATTTCTAGGGTTCTTATCCCTCAAGAGGTATCCCATTTTTGCATCAAATGCATTTAAGTATGTCACAAGACATACTCTATCATCTAATCTAATAACCTGCAAGAGCCTATGCATGGCCTTTTGGAATCTTATATTAAATTCAAGGACCTCCTCATTATAATTTTTCTTTATGTTATTAAATTCATTCAAGATAAAACCCTCATTTGTTTTATCTCCATAATGTTCCTTGAAACAATTCTTGAATTCATTCCAAGATCCTATACTAGCATGGGGCAATCCTCTAAACCAATCCCTAGCATCCTCAGTCAGAGATTGCACAAATAGCTTCATTATGACATCATCAGGCTCTATATTATAATCATCTATTACATCTATAAAAAAATTTAGATGTTCTTCACATGTGATGACATTATTTCCAGTAAATTTAGGAAGCTTCTTTCTAATTTCATCAGGGATTGCATTGGGGTAACCAGGAATACCAAAGAAGACAAGTTATTTGTACCTTTCATGAATAGGATCTCCATGTGGTAGGTCCATTCCTTGAGATGTAGATGTCCTTGTGTTTGAACCATCAAGAATTCTAACAGCACCAGGTACACCAATTGCTTGAGCTGCATTGTTACCATGAGTTCCACCCTATCCTAAAAAGGAAGCAGCAACATTTGAAGGTCCTGAAGCATGCTTGAGAAAATCAATCTTTTTTCTAATTTCTGTATGAGAAAATCAATCTTTTTTCTAATTTCTGTAGTAGAAGCCTCCAATTCTGCTTTCTCTAGTTCTTTATCCAATATTTCTTTCTTCCTTCTAGCCACCTCCAAATCTGAGTCTAATCTCAACCCTGGATCTAATGTCCTATCCACAATAACTTGTTCATTAATTTGAATTCCAACAACCTTCTGTTTGCCTTTATCTCTAGGTCTGGTATCTTCACATACCTTTTGAACAATAGGCTATTCTTCTACTCTTTTAGGCTCTGGGACAAAATTAATTGCCTCCAAATCTAGTAACTACCTTTTTAGTTGCTTAGCCCTTATCATGGCTTGTCTTACTTTATCTTCTTTATCTTTTTCTCTTTGCTACCTAATGGCAAGCTATTCTTGAACTCTTCTTTCTAGTTCATAGACCTCCTCAAAGATCTCTTCTGATTCTGGGAGAGTGGTCTCAGACTCATCACCTCCCACTTGAAATTCTTCCTCATACTGATTCAATCCCAAATCATTAGCCTCCTCATATTCTAAGATGTTTTCTTCTTGACTAGGCCTAGTTTGGACTTCTTGTCTAGTATATTTCTTATTTCTCCAAGTATGAGAGACATTTCTTTTCTTCTTTCTTCCTTCCCTTGTCTGACTAGGCCTAGAAGTGCCTGGAATACCTTCTTCCATTATATCCTCAGGATTCTCCTTTCTTCGAGACCTAGTACCTCTATAACTCATCTTACCAAAATAATCACTAACTAGCACTGCTACAGAGATGTTTGAGTCACCACCCAAATGTATTGGGGATGTTACAATATAATCTTCTCACTTTAGAAACATTCAAATGAATTAGAGAGACAAGGAACAAGAATAACCTTGTTTCTTCCAATGATGACCTACTGGTTAAGATAAACATGTATAACCTATCCCCAGTAGAGTCACCATCTTGTTGGTGTTCAAAATGACGCTTATGCTCTTAGGCTGCCAATATACCCTCAGATGGATTTTAGGAATGGTTAGCTCCAAAATTTTATGAGGTCTTAGGGTAACTGGACCAACTATACGGACAAGACTGCCCTCTTCTATTTTTGGCTCTACAAAACCAAGGTGGGTGCACCTGACCCAGTATAAAATATACTTCACACACCAAGGAATGGGTTTGAATAATAGATGAATGAATAGTAAGAAAGTACTAAATGCCAACCATACATTCATTGACTCTCCATTACTATAGGGTAGAACCTCAGACAACCAAATACTTAAAGCTTAGGAATGGTTCTTAACTTATGTGCTTGAATCATAACAACCCCACTCAATATGGATGAACAAGGGAAACACTCATCTAGGCAGGTGCCTCGTCCATTGGGCATGATCTCTTAAACAGACTATACACACATACCAGACTATATCTAAGATTCAAAGCCATAAACACATCTAAAATTTCTTTTACTACTTATAGATTATCCTTACATAGACAAGGGATAAACCTATGTCCCATCTAGAGCATCATTTCATCTAATCCTGGATTAGAACTCAAGAATGGAGACACATTCATAAATCAATATGCAATGAAATAGAAAGTTCAAAATCTACCTAAATTGACACAAAGGAGAGATAAGAATCATGTAACTACATTAAGTATGAAGAATCCTCAAGTGTATACAATTAGTTAAGCCAACCATGCTTGCAAATTATAGCTTAGACCCACAACTTTCTTTCTACTTGTTCATAAATATCAAGAACAGACTATTACAAATCAGACTGAGAAGAGGATTCACAATCAAGAAGATTTGAACACCTAACTCCCAATGATCTCGAATGATCATAAAAAATCCCTTTATACCAGGGTAACAATACAAGCACAATGATCATTCCCCACTCAAAATTTTAAAACCACCTAACACCACTGAGGAGTTAACACAGACATGACAAGGACCAAGCTACAGGCAAGCTCTAAACAGTTCAATTTCAACAGCTATCTAGCCCTGTACCATCTCCAAGTACAAAATCATTACTAAACCTCAAGAAATCTAGCTAAAAATATCCCTACAACACATCTTTGAGTACTACCACATTTACTTTCTCACGGCAAGACACTCCTCTGCAACTACTCATGGCAGCCAGGACCACACTGCAATAGTTGACAAACAATTTCACCCACTCTAGCCACTCAAAAATTGAATTCCGGTACCTTTGTCATAGAAAACCCTCTGTAGAAATTTGAATTCAAATATAAATGGTCACTTTATGGCTTTTGTGGCAAATCAGCGGCTATCATTTAAATCTCAGTCAACTTTAAGTCCTAACCGTCTGATTATTCCATTTCGCGGGTTAAGATTTTACTTTAAAAATGGCCCCAGATAAATTTAGCGAACTGGCGACAAAGGCTACCATCAGTTCATGAAAAACACTTTGCCTTTGCTAAATATTTTAGTGATCTCATGACCACCCTTCACTGAATCGCCAGACAAAATAGAGAACCACCACTGAATCCTGTGAATAAGCGAACCCTTTGATCTTATCGGCACTGCTAAAAACTTTATCCGCTCCACTAAACCTTTGAGAAAAATTGACTGGGCCCACACTGGAAAATCAATGGCTTTCTCAAAATCTCATAGCTCTGACATATTTTATGAGATGATACGCTGTCCACCCGATCTGCTGTCGTGTGTACCTTTTCAAAACCTCAGGGCCCGCTGAATATAAACCTTTAAACGGATGGTTGTCTTAAGTTCGCTAGCCTCTGACAAATTCCTTAAGATTATAAGACAATTGTCAGATCCTCCAACTCATCATTCCCTTAAGAACTCTTAGGCCCACTGACACAACCAATGAGGGAACACTAATTCAGCACAGCTGGACCAATAAGAAGTGTCTGAATCAGCCTCGTCTGACACAGGATTGCATAGAACAAAGGAAATCAATGGCTAGCGTAAGATCTTATGGGTCTGACAGATTCTCTGAGATCATGTGACAACAACTGGATGAGAATCTCACCCCACATTTGATAGGGTTTGACATAAAAATAAATCAATGACCCTCTTAAGATCACATAGACCCCCAAGATTCTATCAGAATACACGCCATCTGTTGATCAAGAATCTTAGCCCGCTTGGAAAATCAACCGGCCCCATTGACACAAAATAGTCAGCAACATGTAGACCAATCAAAACATTCTGAATCAGTACCACCTGACACCGGGACCACTGCCAAAGACACGCCTGAGACAAAAGAGATCAACAGCTGGCGTAAGATCTCAAGCCTTTGACAAATTCCATGAGAACTTACGCCCGCCGTCAGATGTATTATGGATGTCAGGACCCTCTGACCTATCAGAAAATTAGGTCCCACTGACACATCACCAAGCAAGATTCAAAATGAATGGATGGTGCATGATCTTAAGGGGAATGAATATTCTTTAAGATCATGCACCGATTGTAGATTTAAAAGCTTACACTATAGGCCCACTGACACATGCCGAGTTTTTTACCCATGGACCAATAAGAAAGCACTGACAAGGCACACTTGGCAGTTAGGACCCACTGAAAACTTTATGCCGCTTGGAAAATCAGATGGCTGGTGCAAGATCTGAAAGGCTTCAAAGATTCTAAGCGCTTATATGCCAACCGTCGATCAAGAATCTATCTGATTTAGATACCGAGCCCACCGTGCCTCAAAGGATACTTTGACAAATGATAGACCACCATGTGAGCCTACCTAGCAATGGACCCGCTTGCATTGAAAGGGTTATGTCATGGAGATGAATCAATGAACGTCTCATGTTCGCGTGCCTCTGACAAATCTTATGAGAAGACACGCCCATCGTTGGATTGAGATACTATCAGAGAGGGACCCAAGGAAATAAAAAAGCTGAGAACTTAGGAAGAATTAAAAAATGACTTAGGGAAATGTTAAATCACCGCTAGGCATGCAGACTTAGGAAAAATTAACCGAGGACACAGGAAAAAATAAAGGGGACCCCGCTGACACATAAAAAGAAACCTAACCGCGCACAAGGTAAAGTGATATTTTAAAAGGCACATGCAGATAAAGGTTTAAGTTGCCCCAAAAAGGTAATGCAAAATTATAATAGGGCTAGGGTATTTGAAAATTTTAAATGTCCAACGGCTAGTTTTTCAAATTTTTACCAAGGGTTTCTCAAGATAGAGGCCTAGAAAGGACTGCAGAGACCAGAATAAAAAGGGGAGAACCATGGAAATTTTTACCAGTGCTAACACATCAAAGGGAGTGAAAATGCTCCTAAGCCTAAGACTCTATTTATCTTGCAAGGCCTTGTATCTCACTCTTCCAAACTAGAACAATCTTAGGCTTGTGCGAACGTTGTTACCCAATCTCGTGCGAAGATTGTTCTTAAGGGTCCCGAGCCTTCCACATCCGCACTGAAACAACCTATGGACAAAGCTATTGTTGGCCCCACCAAAAAGAACTCAAAATCTATCCCCATGCATAGCACTACTAATTACAGCATCCTAGACCAGCTGCAATGTACCAACACTCAGATCACTATCTTTGAACTGTTGAAGATCTCGCCTGCTCATAGGAAGATTCTTGATAAAGCCCTCGCTGAGGCAAATGTCCCAAAAGACTTGGATCTTGACTGGTTTCAATCCATGGTGGGTCACTTGACCTCACCCCATTATTTTTCTTTCTCTGAGGAAGATGAACATTCATTGAGCCATCCGCACAATGCCCCTCTACATATTGAAGTCATGATAGGTCCAAAGCATGTCCATCGTGTCCTCATTGATAATGGTGTTGGACTTAATATTTTATTTGCTAAGATGCTCACCCAATTAGGCTATGATGAAGATTGCATAGATGCCTGTAAGAAAATCACCATCAAGGCATATGATGGAGAGGAATGAAAATTGAAAGGTCTGGTTGTGCTGCCAATCTGAGTTGGACCTATTGAGAGGGATGTCATTTATCAAGTTCTAGATATTCCCCTTGCTTACAATATATTGTTGGAAAGACCATGGATTCATGAAATGCAAGTGGTTCCATCTACATATCATCAATGTATCAAGTTCGTATTCCATGGAGCAGAAGTAATGGTACCTACCAATATGGACTATTCTTGCAATACGCTCACACAATTTGTTGATAGCTATGTCCCAACCAACAAAGAGTCTACTGAATTCTTCAATGCCAAACTCAAAGAAATAGAACAGACTCTGAATCTCAAAGATACAAGCATGGGGGAATATCAGATTGAACCTATGTTGTCATTTGCAGCTCTGCCTCCATCTCTACGCTCCTATAGGAAACCTTTTGAGAGCAATAAACCCTCTGTCATTTGTCCTCAAATAGTCTATGATGGTGCCTTTGTACGAGCCACAATGCCACTAGAAGATGAGGATGAGGACAGGGCCATTATAACTTGGGTTTATAAAGGTAAGGACAAATCTGAAACAATCACTCTAGCTTGTGACTTAGACCAATAACCATATAGTGAAGCCTTCAAAATCATGAAGCACTTTGGTTACAAAGGGAGTGGCCCTATAGGGGTGAATGCCAATGGCTTACTTGAACCAATTGAAGCCACAAGTCATCGAACCAAAGACACCGCAAGTCTAGGATTCAAGAAAATCCCATTTCATTTAGGGATTAACAAATTTATACCAGAACCAGAATTCCAGCCAGAACCTGAAGACACTACCACAGTTGCAAATCTAGAGGACAACTCTGATGAGGATATCTTTCCCTATCCTATTCTAGATCTTGTTTCATTCCTTGCAGAACTAGATGATTTTGTACCACGTGTTAGTACGACAAAGACTAATAGTGATTATGATGACACTACCTCAATTACTCCACTGACATATGAGCAGTTGATAGAAGTCCAAATTATCAATCCTAATTATGTGGGTAAATTGTAGATTCCACCATCCTTTCAAGAGCAGTTCAAGAAAGAACAAAACCAGAAAACCATCAATACTACAAAAGATGAAAATGAGTGAGATGGTATAGCTAGTGTTGATGGAATTCCTATATCAAGCTTCACTAACTCACATGAGTATGAGTTTGATTCCTTGTCTGACAAAACTTTTGATAAAGATATAGATGTTGTTCATGTGTATGAAAACCTTCTCAAAGTAAGTGAAGGGTCTGCTAGAATAACTGAAAGGGGGGGAATCAATTATCTAGTGTCCCAATACAAAATGTATAATCCAAAAACAAATACTTAAAACTTTTGATGCTCGATAGCTTAAAATATTGTACTGTCTATGCTTTTACCGATTACCAGTCTAAAACATATAGTAGTTATCAATCAAATCAAATATGCAACATACAAATATGACATCAAAAAAATATCACAATCAACACATAACACAAGAGATTTAACATGGAAATCCTGTGAAGGGAAAAACCACATGGGACTGATAACCCAAAAATATCCACTCTTCTGAAGTGAGGTTGGTGAAGACCCAACCCTGTTAAAGGTTACAAACACACTATTAGGTATGACCTTGTTAGAGGATTTTAGACCAACCATTATCATCCAACCAACAATCACTCTGGGGTTGACAGGATAACAATGTTCATTATATGAATGATACATAAAAGACTTTCTTAGTCCACTTGGTTAAGAGATTTGACTATGTACAATGGTTAAAATGTAACAGTAGGTGATCTACCTTAATACAACTTCAATTGCAGATGTACAGATCAATATTAAGCTCATTCAATCCTTTGATCATTAAATCAATTATGTTCCAATCAATGTTTAGTAACTTACTATTGCTCGGTAATAGCTTCCTGTTGCTCAGTAAAAACTGTGTAGTTCAGTTCTCACTAACTAGTATGATCAGGTATGCATGAAAACTTGTTCACGCAATAATTCTGTAGTCTCTTCCTTCCGGCCTTTTCACTATGAAATCTCCAGTCTCTTATATAGACAAGTAAACCATTTTCTTCTACTCCATCAAATTTTGCCGCTTAATCATCTTCATTGATTTTGCTGCTTAAGCATACCTCAGCACTTGTGTCAATAACATGTTTGATTCTCATCCTTTTGATCTTTCCTGAATTTTGTTAGTCATCGATCTGTGTAACAAACATTATCTATTACCTCAAAATCATACACTTTCTAGCTCATTAATCTTATCAGCTAAACTAATCATTTAATTGTTTTCTCCTACTCAGTTAACAAAGAGATGTGTTAGTGAACACAAGCTCATTTAGTACTGTGCTCGGTATACACTACATCCCATCAGTGTATACTAAAATACTTCATCAACTGACAACACTACCTTGTGTCTTTCAGCTCTTTTCCTCATCATAGATGAATGAAACATAATCAAGTCAATAACATAAGGTCATAGACTCATCAATAAGTTACTCAATGTATTCTTTATCCTCATCTATCATTTCCATCTTCCTCATGTAGATATTTTTGTACTTCATCTCTTTTACTCCTTTTCTATAGATGTTTCGGTATAGTAACTTACAAGATAAGTGTTTTCAAACTAGTTAACATCAATGAAAACATAATACTGATTTAATCATATTACATATCTAATCAATCAGCTTAGTGATCTTAAATCACAAATTCTTCAATCAGGTTCTAAATCAGTTGTAGTTCATCAATCTCTCCCTTTGGCATTGATGGCAACTCAAGTAATATGAAATATACCATACACATACCAAACATGTATTCTATAACTCTGTGAACAAATTTTGTACAAGCTCTCCCTAGCTTAATATGTTTAATCACTACATTACTCAAAAACATTACAAATGCAGCTTTGACATTCTATAGATAAGATCTTTTCAGCTTTCAGATTCCTTCTTCTGTTCTCAGTAACTGATCTTTAGTGCTCTCCCTTTCTTCAATTTGTCTCTCCCTTAGATAGTTCTCATCGGTGCATATTGTTTCATATTGTTTATCTCTCCCTTTGACAACAATGCCAAAGAAACAAATAAACATACAGCTCTATAGTAGCCAAGTAACTCTCTATTGTACAATGCATTCTCTATATCTTTGTATACTGATATGCCAATCTGTTTGATTTCTCCAACTTTTCACAACCTTAGACATGATCCAAAGTGTGAACTATGTTGCATGAACATGAATGATCTTCTGATAAGATTAGGCTGATGCAACATCCAGATCACATTAGTGACTGGTAGACATGGGATGAACCCCAAGTCTAGTCCTTAAGTACTCAAATGTATCCTTCGGTAGAAGCTTTGTAAATATGTCTACAATTTTTTCTTTTGATGTAACAAACTCTAGATTAACTTGCTTCTCCTATACTTGTTCTCTCAAGTAGTGATACTTAATTGATATATGCTTTGTTTTAGAGTGTATCACTAGATTCTTTGAAATGTTTATTGCACTGGTGTTATCACAGTATATAATCACCAGCTCAGTGATTATCTCATTCATACCTTCCATAACTTTCTTAATATATGCAATATTTGAATAGTTTGTAGCAGCAGCAACATACTCTACTTTGGCTGTAGACTGAGAAATGCAAGCCTTCTTCTTACTTGTCCATGTAACAAGTCTTTCACCAAAGAAAAGGGCTCCTCCGGTGGTACTTTTTTTGTCATCCACATTTTCAGCCCAATCAGCATTAGTATAAAACTTTAGTTCAAACTTGCCTTCCTTAGGATACCATAATCCATAATCTTCTATTTTCCTTAGGTATCTTAAGATTCTCTTTGTAGCAATCATGTGTGCCTCTCTATGGTTTGCAAAAAATCTTGCAACAATTCCCACAACATGTGTTATGTCTAGTCTACTATGTACTACATACATTAACTTACCAATCATAGATTGATATACTGTCTAGCTCACCTTTGTAGTTTCATCTTCCTTAGTCAGTTTGTATCTAGTAGCCATCAGTGTTCCCATAGGTTTAGCATCTTCCAAGCCAAATGTCTTCAATACTTCCTTGATATATTTGGATTGTGAGATGAATATACCATCATTCTACTGAATCACTTGTAGTCCTAGAAAGAACTTAATCTCTCCGAACATAGACATCTCAAATTTACTCCTCATTTCATTAGCAAATGACTTACAGATTTGATCTTGACCTCCAAAAATAATGTCATCCACAAATATTTCAGAAATAAGAATAGTATCATCAGTATCTCCTTTCATAGACAAATTGTTGTTCTCACTTGTTCTTACAAATCCTATACTTAACAAATAAGTATGAAGCCTCTCATACTAGGCTCTTGGTGCTTGCTTCAAACCATATAAATCTTTATGTAATCTACATACCATATCTTTCTTTTCTGGATCAACGAACCCTTCAGGTTGTTCTATGTAGACTTATTCTTCAAGTATCCCATTCAAAAATGTTGACTTGACATACATTTGGTAAACTTTGAATTTATTATGTGTAGCATATGCAAGTAGCATTTTGAATCCTTCCAATCTAGCAACAGGTGCAAATGTTTCACCATAATCAATTCCTTCCTCCTATGCATATCCTTTACATACCAATCTAGCTTTATTTCTTGTTACTTCTCCATTCTCATTTAGCTTGTTCTTGAATATCCACTTTGTACCGATAACATTCTTATCTTTAGGTCAGGGTACTAAGGTCTAGGTTTTGTTCTTCTCTATCTATTTTATTTCCTCTTTCATTTCATTAACCCATTCATCATTCTCTAATGCAACTTTTACATTTTTCAGTTCATAATCACAAACTAGACATGTACCTTGTCTTGCTTTACTCCTTGTTTGCATGCCAACTTGTTTGTCTCCAATAATTTGTGTCTCTAGATGATGTCTCCTGAAAAAAATTGCCAGTATCTTGTCTCTTGTTTCTTGTTCATCCTGTGTAGGTTCATTTTCTTGCTTGGTATATCCATCCTGCTCATTGGTTTTTCTTTCCTGTTCTTCTATGTTGTTTTCCTGGTGACCGGTTATCACAGGCTGTGGCTTTGGTAGATACTCTGGGTGTTCAATGTAAGTGAATCTACCATAGTCTTTCAGTTCCTTTGTACTTTCCTCTACATTATTTTCATCAAAATCATCAACTTGGACATTAGTACTTTCAATCATTTTATTAGTAGTTTATTCAGACACTTATATGCTTTTCTTTTACTAGAATATCCTAGAAATATCCCTTCATCACCTTTTGAGTCAAATTTCCCATTTCTCTCATCTTTTAGAATAAAACATTTGCTTCCAAAAATTCTAAAATAACTTACAGTAGGTTTGTGTCCAAACCACAACTCATATGGTGTCTCGTTAGTGTCCTTCAATTGTACTTGGTTCAAAACATAAAGAGTTGTACTGACAGCTTCCCTCTAGTATGTCTGAGCAACATTCTTTTGCAGCATCAATATTCTTGCATAGTCAACTATTGACCTATTCCTTATTTTAGCAATCCCATTCTACTGAGGTGTCCTCAGTGTAGAGACCTATCTTTTAATACCATGCTCATTACAGAAACTAGTAAATTCATCAGAGATAAATTCACCTCCTCTATCAGATCTTAGGCATTTCAGTTCTTTACCAGTCTCTTTTTCTACCTTTTCTTTATACCACTTGAACATCTTAAATGCTTTAAATTTTTCTTTTAAGAACATAATAGTCATCAACAAAAAGAATAAAGTATCTATCACCATAATAACTCTGATTCTCATAGGACCACACAGGTCGGTATGAACCAACTCAAGTATCTTCTTCATTGAATAATCCTTTCTTTTGAAACTAGATTTATTCATCTTACCTTTTTGACATTCATGACACATAACATGATCAAGTTTTGATAGGTTAGGTAGACCTCTAACTCTTTTCCTTTTACTAATCTTAATCATGTTATCAAAATTCACATGGCATAACCTTTTATGCCACAACCAAGTATCTTCATTTTTCATCATCAAGCAAGAAGATTCATTAGTATCAAGATAAAATAGATTACCTCTTGATTGTGCACCAGTTCCAACTAATCTTCCACCATCATCAAATATTTTCACTTTCTTTCTTTCAAAAGCAACTCAGTGACCTGAATTGCTCAATTGTGCCACACTTAACAAGTTATAGTTCAGTCCATCTACCCAATAAGCATTTTCACATTTTATCCTATCATTTATCATTAGGGATCCTTTACCTCTTACCATATAGGGTGTTTCATTACCCATCTTAATAGATCCTCCATTGTATTCTTCAAGTTGATCAAATTTCTCTTCATCACCAGTCATGTAATGTGTTAGGCCATTTTTCTGTCATAGCAAAATTTTTATGAGAATAGCCTATTTCCCTTGCAAGTGTTCTTCATTGTGTCTTGCCCTATGTTCTTCACTGTGTCACCAAGCTCTGGCGTAGATTGCATGACCTAATTTGCAAAATCCAAAAATTTATTCAAGTTTCAAGATCTGTAGGAAATTGTCTCAAAATCTACCACAGTGTCGAAAACCCACAGTATTTTTGAAAATCAATGATGTTTTCGACCTTTTTGGCTTGCATGAAAACCCTCAATGTTTTTGCATCCTTGTTTACCTTTGTGTCAATGTCAAAAACCCTGTGTGTTTTTGATCCTTCGCTGTTGTGAAAACTTTGTGTGTTTTCGACCTTGGTCTTAAGTGTGCAAGTGCAATGGTTGGTGGGGCTCAGTTTTTCAAGTGCCAGAGGAAGGAGATCGATCGTCAACATGTGATCGCAAGGAATATTCTTTCCCCTTATGATCATGCACCTACCATTGATTCTGTTTGTTTCAAGCACAGTGGTCTTGCTGTCAGAAGGGAGGTGAAAATGTGTGCTCTGATTGGTTGTCGCATGGCCGCATGTCAAACTTTTCTGACATGCGATCATGCGATCGCTTGCCACCTGTCTGCATGGTCCCAGCTCTTCATAGTGTTCTACTACCTGGCGATTAGTTTTCTTTTGGTGACCTAGCGACTCGTGGTTTTCTCTCAGTTGCTAATTCCCCGTGGTTAAGTCCCTAACATCTGGCGACTTGGCTGGTGGTTAATTTTTCCATAGTCGCGTGATCGCGGGATGGTGGGCCCAATATTTCTTAGGCAGATTGACAATGTAGGGAGATCTACGATTGCCACATAATCGTAAGGAATATTCCTCCCCTTTGTGATCATGTGACAACCGTATGATCTTCCCAAGGGGTAAGGCTCTTCTCAGTGGTGGGTCCAGTGTTAGGTATCGTGGAGTTGGAAGCTTCTCATTGGTCGACGGGTTTGTGACAGGGCGTGCGGCAAGGTAAAGGGGGTGATGTGGCAGTCTTTTTGTCTTGTCACATGATCACAAGGGCCATCTTCTGGCCTTGTGATCATGTGACAAGGGTGCCACATAGGTGGGGAGCGGTGACATGGTGCTGAGGTGGATGTGCTTGGTGGGACCATTACTTAGTGGCAGGTAGTGGTGGCAGTTATGCTGGCGGTTAAAGGGTGGTTAAAGGGCGGGTTGTCACATGTTCGCATAGCCTATTTCTGGGCTATGTGATCATGCGACTAACCACCAGATGTTGTGATTGCGGGGTTCTATGGTGAGTTCACGGTACCAATCTTGTTAGCATGCTCAATTTTGATTGGTCACTGATTGGTGGTGGGGCCGTAGACTTTGCAAAAGGTTTGTGATTGATTGTAGACCACGGCTAAGAAACTGCGGTCGCATGATCGCAAGGGTGAGTTGAGAACCTTGCGATCATGCGACCAGGTGTAAAATGAAGCTTGAATTCCTATGGTGGTTAATTTTATGACCACGTGAATGCGCAACTAGGGGCAAATGGTTAAGGAATATGAAGCCCATGAAATGCTTGGTGACCGTTTGATTTCAAATTTTGATCTGCAGCGCCCAAAGGTACCAGAATTCAATGCTTTCATGGCCAGATTTGACTGATTTGGTGGCACCAGTGGTTGCAAAATGGTCGAGTGAGTTGGGATGTTTTGCCGTGTAGTGATGGACAAACTTTGTTGTTTGAGGCTTTTTGCAGGACAATTTGAAATTTTGATTGGTTGGGTGGTTGAAGTCCTAACCCTGGTTACCTGTATCTTGTTGCATCCTACTGTTTGGGATTCCAAAGTGACCAGTGGTATAAATTGTAGGTTGTTTGATTTTGTAAGGGTTCCTTCTTCTACAAATTCTAGAGGAGAATTGGTTCCAAGTGAAGGGTCCTTTTCCTATAGATTTTCTCCTTCTCTCTGCATATAGGGTGTTCTGTTTCCATTGCTGGTTCAGAGAATACAATGCACATTGTAACAGACTTGTTTTATGTGTGAGAGGTTAATATATTTTTACTGTTACCAAACTATCTCCATTTGAATTTTGAGTCCATTAGTCATACATTAAGGGTGTTTGATTTGTCTACTTGTATTGCCTATGTGTTTGCAAGTGGAGTTGTCTTCGCAGAGATAACTGATTCGGGGTTAGTATTCATGTGTGTATGAGCTGAAATATCAAGGATAGATCATGCTTGTCTTCTAGTAGATGTTGGTTAATTTATTGTCTTTTCATAGGTCTCTTCTAAGGGGAGGGTCAAAATCCTTTGATGGATAATAGCATGCTTGAATGCACAGGTGGGTGTTAAGTTGAGGTTTGGTCATGGTGTGTGATTGATGTTAGGCATCAACACATTGGGTATATTATTTTCTTATTTCATAGTTGTCCCTAGTAATGTTGTATTTGACTTTGTGGCCCAATGGACAAGGCATTGGTCTATTAGAGACTTAGGGCATCTCAGGGGTCCTTTCAATCTTTTCAAGTCATTTCCATTTAGTCCCACCCTTTCCCTTTCTTGTTGTTAGTGTAGGTCTCTAGTTATCAGACTCATTGCATGCAAGAAGGTTATTGCATCAGATTTGGTTTCATTGGGGTACAGGATACCTATAGGAGTCTGGTAACTATTCCACAATAATACATCTACAGGCCTTTTAGTAATCAAGAAGAGTCATGAGTGTGCAGATGAGGCAATACTTGCCTGAGTGATGTAGAGCTCAAAGCAAAAGGAGGATGCCCTTGGTCCTCATCAATTGGCACTTTTCCTTGTCAGACTTTGGAGCAAAGACTAATCAGTTTGTCAATCATAGTGTAAACCTGGCACCGTGTGGGAACAAGTTTAAAAGTCAACAAAATGGTGACTCCGTTGGGGAGAACTCAAAAAGTTAAAAGCGCTGAAAGTGCAAATTAAGCAAAGAAAACATTCCTCCTAAGGAGGTGGTGACTCTGTATTTGAAAGAACCTGAGATCTGAAGTTTTCTTTCAGATCTTAGCCAGAAAAGGTCAAGACAGCCGCAAAAAAAGGAGGTTTTCTAGGTATTTCTCCTTTTTCCTTTTTTCTTAAAATTTGAGAAAGAACATGGTCCTTATCCAGTGATTAAGTCACTAATGAGAGGATAGTGAAGTTTGTGCATACTTAGCTCTTAAAAGTCAGTTGACAAATTTGTCGGTTAAGTGTGTAGTGGTTTCAAAGGAGTTTTGAAATTAAGTTACAAGAATTTCAATGATAAATGATTTTACTCCTTTGAAAAGATTTGTTAAGTCATGGGTGTTAAAGGAAATTTTTGCATAAGAGGTTACCCGGCTGTGAATTTTGTTGGTATACCTAGTTGCCCAAACTCCATTCCCCTAAATGTTATAAAAGTTTTACCGAAGTTTAGTGGGGAAAACTTTGAGTCTACCTATCAACATGCTAGAAATTTTTCAAATCTGATGTGTGACTATGATGTTGAGCATGAAGATGTGATAATGAGATTATTCATTTGGTCATTGATAGGAGATGCAAGAGAGTGGCTCTCATGTTTTCCAGATAATGACATCTCTTCATGGGATGATTTAGTTGAAAGTTTCTTGGTCTGATTTTCTGAAAAGGTGAATGACTTTGACATGCTTAAGGCCCTTATGGATATACAAATGGAGGAAGATGAATTGGTTCCTAGTTTCAATGCCAGATTTATCAAGACATGGGAAAACATCCCTAGGAAGTGCAGGCCAAGTGATGATATCTATTTGATCATCTACTTGATTGCTTTTGATAAGAATTGGAATTTTGACTTAAGGGATAAGGAACCACTAACTTTGTATCAGGATTTTCAGTTTGCAATGGATATTGAATCTAATTGGAGATATCATGTTGTAAGAAGACCACATGTTGCTGCTGATTTTCATTCTTAGAATGTGGTAGATAATAGGAAAAAGGATGCACTAAAAGGTTTAGAGCCATATCAGTATATTCTTGTCCCTGTTAGTGATGTGCCTCAGTTTTCTAAACAGGATGTGATCCATGATCATGTAAAGGAAAGTAACTTACAACCACATCTTGCATCACTTGAAGAAGAAGATTGCATTGTAACTGAAGCTTATGTGGATGATGAACTTATTGCTAATGTATATCTAGCTGAAACTCAATATGATGAACGATTGTATGCATGGCATTTGCAGAAAATTGAAGAACTGGAGTTAGCTCTTGCCATTAATGGTAAGAAACTTGAAGAACTAGAGGTGTGTAGAGCCATGGACAGAGAACTTTCTTAGCCTAATGAGTGTGTACCTTTAGATTATGAAAATGAACTAGATAGTTGTCTATCAGAGGAGTGTTATGCTGAAAGTGTATCAGATGAAGGTATGATTAGTAATGTTTGTGATCAGTATTTTGCTAATGATGAATGTTCATCTGATGAAGTGGGTAAGTTTGGTTCGAATGATGATAGTCAGGTAGCATTTTTGCATGAATTCAATGAAGATAGGTGGTATCAATGTGAGTATGATTCTTTTGATACCAATCATGAGTCTATAAGTGTGATGAATTTGAACCAGTATGGGTTTGTTGATAAACATCACTCAAGTTGTGAATCTGAAGGTAAGTTTCTTTTTGAAGATAAGAACATGTAAGGAGATGTTAGTATGATCCCACTTTCAGATTTATATGTGCCAGTGATTGAAGGTTTTTCAGTGGAAACCTATGGAGATATGGAAGAAGAAATCAACATTTTGATTCAGTCGAATAAGGAAGAACTAGATTGTAAAGTGAATGTAAATACTGCTCATCCGGTTGATTCAAATTATAGGTCTGCATTGGAAAGTGAAGAGGAAAGAGGAAGTGATTTTCCTCTTGAAATGTGTTTTTCAAATTTGGAAACAGTGAAGAGTTATGATGTTTTGAAAATGCACTGCACTTTGTTTCTAGAGCTATTTCAGCCAGAATATGTTTGTTTCCAACAGGATCTGGCTAGTCATGAAAATGATGCTTGTGATAGTTTTCTAGTTTCTGATGTTTTGTTTCGAAATGAGCTTGAAGACATGCCTTGCTATGAAAGTTTTTCTTTTCATAGCTGCTGCAGTAAGTATTTGCAGGGTGCTGATTATGTTTCTGAGTTGGATGAATGTGAGTATGAAGATTTTAGTTTTGACTTGAAGGCAGGTGCTAAACATAGTGATAAACTTGAAGTCAATGTTCAGCCGGTAAGTGTACTCACATTTCATGATGATCAGCCTTACATTAGCTTGCAAGATGTAATGGGAAAAGGTTACAATTTTTTGCTGCAAACTAATTTTACTCTTGATTTTGATGAGTGTATGTGTGAGGCAGTATGGTATGATAAGATAGATTTTGATCCTCATACACTTGGCAAACATGAATACACTTATTACATTCTTGTGGATTTGCATGTCAAGAGTCTTCATGAGTTTGACCATGTACATGAAAGGGAAAATTCCAAGGTCATCTCTATGCATAGGAATGAGGACCAAGTGTTTGATAGAGGTAAATGACTGACAGGGCTTAGAGGTTCCAGTTGATGTAAATATGTACAGTTGTTTCCCTTCAGCAGTAGTGTTAGTTGGAATAAAGAGCCAATTTTTGAGAGCCTTGGAGTTTTGGATTTTGAGAATTTTGGAGTGAAAAGGAATGCCAAATTGTAGTTACAAGTTAAGAATTTATATGATAAAAGGACTGTTGATAGGAAGTTTGAACCTAGTGATTTGGTGTTAGTTTGGAATGCTAGATTGGAGGATAAGGGGAAGCATGATAAATTTGATCCCATCTGGTTAGGGCCATATCTGATTCATGAGAAATGGGGCCAAGATTCTTACATCATCAAGGATTTTAATGGTGATATTCAAGAGTTTCCAGTTCATGGATAATTCTTGATGCAGTACTTCATTTGAAGTACTCTATTTTCCATGAACAGTAGTTAGGGTTGTACATTTTGTAGATCTCTGTATATAGGTTGCTTGCCCCTACCCTATTTTGCCCTGGTCTTTCAGTTTTTGGTCTGGTTGCTTGTCTTGCCCTACATGTTCCTTGCTATTTGCAATTTTATCCAATGGGATGGTCTGCTTTTCCTAGAGATCTGAATTCTTGCCATGCTTGCAAGAGGCATGCATCCCCAGACAAAGCCACTGTTAGGCCATTTTTCTATCATAGAAAAAATCTTATGAGAATGGCCTATTTCCCTTGCAAGTGTTCTCCATTGTGTCCTGCCCTGTGTTCTTCACTGTGTCACCAAGCTCTGGCCCAGATCGCATGAGCTAATTTGCCAAATCCAGAAAGTTATTCGAGTTTCAAGGTCTGCAGGAAGTTGTCTCAAAATCTACCACAGTGTCAAAAACCCATAGTATTTTTGAAAATCCATGATGTTTTCGACCTTTTTGGCCTGCATGAAAACCCTCGATGTTTTCACATCCTTGTGTACCTTTGTGTTAATGTCGAAAACCTTGTGTGTTTTTGATCCTTCGCTATTGTGAAAACTTTGTGTGTTTTTGACCTTGGTCTTAAGTGCACAAGTGTGATGGCTGGTGGGGCTCGATTCTTCAAGCGGTAGAGGAAGGAGATCGACGGTCGGTGTGTGATCACAAGGAATATTCTTTCCCCTTGACATCATGCACCTATCGTTGATTATGTTTGTTTCAAGCGCGGTGGTCCCCGTGTCAGAAGGGAGGCAGAAATGTGTGCTCTGATTGGTTGTCGCATGGCTGCATGTCAGACTTTTCTGACATGTGATCATGCGACTGCTTGCCACCTATTCGCGTGGTCCCAGCTCTTCATAGTGTTCAGCTACCTGGCGGTTAGTTTTCTTTTGGTGATCTGGCAACTCACAGTTTTCTCTCGGTCACTGATTCCTGGCGGTTAAGTCCCTAACATCTGGTGACTTGGTTGGTGGCTAAGTTTTCCATAGTCGCATGATCATGGGATGGTGGGCCCGGTATTTCTTAGGCAGATTAACAATGCAGGGAGATCTACGATTGCCGCATGATCATAAGGAATATTCCTCCCCTTTGTGATCATGTGACAACCGTCCGATCTTCCCAAGGGGTAAGGATTTTCTCGATGGTGGGTCTAGTGTTAGGTATCATGGAGTTGGAAGCTTCTCATTGGTCGACGGGTTTGTGAGAGGGCATGTGGCAAGGTAAAGGGGGTGACGTGGTAGTCTTGTTGCCTTGTCGCATGATCACAAGGGCCATCTTTTGGCCTTGTGATCATGTGACAATGGTGCCACATAGGTGGGAAGCGGTGACATGGTGCTGAGGTGGATGTGCTTGGTGGGACCGTTACTTAGTGGCGGGTAGCGGTGGCAGTTATGCTGGCGGTTAAAGGGCGGGTTGTCGCATGTTTGCATAGCCCATTTCTGGGCTATGTGATCATGCGAATAACCATCGGAAGTCATAGTTGTGGGGTTCTATGGTGAGTCCATGGTGCCAATCTTGTTAGCGTGCTTGATTTCGATTGGTCGCTGACTGGTAGTGGGGCCGTGGACTTTGCAAAAGGTTTGTGATTGACTGTCGACCACGGCTAAGAAACTGCGGTCGCATGATCTCAAGGGTGAGTTGGGAACCTTGTGATCATGCAACCAGGTGTAAAATGAAGCCTGAATTCTTGAGGTGGTTAATTTGATGACCGCACGACTGCGCAACTAGGGGCAAACAGTTAAGTAATATGAAGCCCATGAAATCTTTGGTGACCATTTGATTTCAAATTTTGATCTACAATGGCCATAGGTACCAGAATTCAATGCTTTCATGGCTAGATTTGACTGATTTGGTGGCACTAGTGGTTGCAAAATGGTCCAGTGAATTGGGATGTTTTTCCGTGTAGTGATGGACAAACTTTGTTGTTCAAGGCTTTTTGCAGGAGAATTTGAAATTTTGATTGGTTGGGTGGTTGAAGTCCTAACCTTGGTTACCCATAGCTTGTTGCATCCTACTGTTTGGGATTCCAAGGTGACCAGTGGTATAAATTGTAGGTTGTTCAATTTTGTAAGGGTTCCTTCTTCTACAAATTCTAGAGGAGAATTGGTTCCAAGTGAAGGGTCCTTTTCCTATAGATTTTCTCCTTCTCTCTGCAAATAGGGTGTTCTATTTCCATTGTTGGTTCAAAGAATACAATGCACATTGTAATAGACTTGTTTTATGTGTGAGAGGTTAATATATTTTTACTGTTACCAAACTATCTCCATTTGAATTTTGAGTCCATTAGTCATACATTAAGGGTGTTTGATTTTTCTGCTTGTATTGCCTATGTGTTTGCAAGTGGAGTTGTCTTCATAGAGATAACTGGTTTAGGGTTAGTGTTCATGTGTGTATGAGCTAAAATATCAAGGATAGGTCATGCTTGTCTTCCAGTAGATGCTGGTTAATGTATTGTCTTTTCATAGGTATCTTCTAAGGGGAGGGTCAAAATCCTTTGATGGATAATAGTATGCTTGAATGCATATGTGGGTGTTAAGTTGAGGTTTGTTCATGGTGTGTGATTGATGTCAGGCATCAACACATTGGGTATATTATTTTCTTGTTTCATAGCTGTCCCTAGCAGTGTTGTATTTGGCTCTGTGGCCCAATGGACAAGGCACTAGTCTATCAAAGACTTAGGGCATCTCAGGGGTCCTTTGAATCCTTTCAAATCATTTCCATTCAGTCCCACCCTTTCCCTTTCTTGCTATTAGTGTAGGTCTCTGGTTATCAGACTCATTGCATGCAAGTAGTTTATTGCATCAGATTTGGTTTCATTGGGGTATAGGATACCTATAGGAGTCTGGTAACTATTCCACAATAATACATCTACAGGCCTTTTAGTCATCAAGAAGAGTCATGAGTGTGTAGATGAGGCAATACCCACCCGAGTGATGTGGAGCTCAAAGCAGGAGGATGCCCTTGGTCCTCATCAATTGGCACTTTTCCCTATCAGACTTTGGAGCAAAGACTAATCAGTTTCTCAATCATAGTGTAAACCTGGCATTGTGGGGGAACAAGTTAAAAAGTCAACATAATGTGTACAACCACTGGCTATGATCCATGTATTATTTTTGTTAACTTTAGAGATCAGCGTTGTTTCTACATGTTTTTCTTCTTCCTCCGAGTCATCTTTCATAGCAACAAATACAACTTCTACATCATCATCAGAATCAGATTTAGATTCATTATCTTTGGCTATGTAACATACCCTTTTTCCTTTGTCATTACTATCTTGGTTATCTCTATTATGTCGGTAACCTCTATTGAATCTTCTCCCATAGATTCCTTCAGATTGGTCTTTGGTTCTTTCATCATCTTTCTTATGTGGACATATAATAGTGATGTGGCCAACCTCTTTATAGTTAAAGCATGTCAAAGGTAGCTTACCTCTATACCTTCCTTTACCTTTGGGTAATCTTCTGGCCATAAGAGCTTCAAGTTCATCAAGCTCATCATTGGTATTGCTATCACTATCATCATTTTTACTATTCCTGCTAGACTTGCCAATCTTCAGAGAAGACATGAAAGTGGATTACACAGACAGAAAAACACTGTTGTCAAAGATATTCAATTCAAAGGTTGTAAGTTTACCAATCAGATTGTCAAGTGTAAGGACATTACCAGCTGCAGACCTTGTTTCATGAATAGTAGATATTCTGATTGTGTAAACTAGCAATAAGGTTCTAAGGACTTTGCTTACAATTGCCTCTTCACTAATAACTCCATCAGATGCTCTAATAGCATGTACTACCTCTTTCAATCTATTTGTGTATTGCACAATATTATTGCCTTCCTTCATCTTCATATCATCAAATCTTCCCCTTAAGCTTTCTGATCTGGCTCTTTTGACATTCACATCTCCACTATAAACTTGAGAAAGTTTATCCCACAAGTCTTTTGTAGTAGTGCAGCTTTTAATATCTTCAAATTCGACATCGGTATAGGCAGCAACAATCTCCATCATAGTAACATTGTGTTCATGCATGTCTCTTAGTTGATCAAGTGTCAGGGGACCAGGGGTTGGTTCTATATAGCCATTCTCCATCAATTCTAGTGTAGAATTCCCAATTCTAGATATGTGCAACTTCATCTGACTTTGCCATACTATGAAGTTCCCTTTGTTCAGCATTGGCACTTCCCTCTTATACATTTTGAGATCTTTGTACTGAAGTCCTTAAAACTCTATTCTAAGCAACCAATGCTCTGATACCAATTGTTAGAATAACTGAGTGGGGGGGGAATCAATTGTCCAATGTCCCAATACAAAATGTATAATCCAAAAACAAATACTTAATAGTTCTGATACTTAGTAACTTAAAATACTGTACTGTCTATGCTTTTACCGATTACCAGTCTAAAACATATAGTAGTTACCGATCAAATCAAATATGCAACATGCAAATATGACATCAAACAAATATCACAATCAACACATAACACAAGAGATTTAATGTGAAAACCCTGTGAAGGGAAAAACCACCTGGGACCGGCAACCCAAAAATATTCACTCTTCTAAAGTGAGGTCAGTGAAGACCCAACCCTGTTAAAGGTTACAAACACATTGTTAGGTGTGACCTTGTTAGAGGATTTTAGACCAACTGTTATCATCCAACCAGCAGTCACTCTGGGGTTGACAGGATAATAATGTTCATTCTATGAATGATACATAAAAGACTTTCTTAGTCCACTCGGTTAAGAGATTTGACTGTGTACAATGGTTAAAATGTAACAATAGGTGATCTACCTTAATACAACTTCAATTGTAGATGTATAGATCAATGTTAAGCTCATTCAATCCTCTGATCATTAAATCAATTATGTTCCAATCAATGTTTAGTAACTTACTGTCACTCAGTAATAGATTCCTGTCACTCGGTAAAAACTCTGTAGTTCAGTTCTCACTAACTAGTATGATCAGGTATGCATGAAAACTTGTTCATGTGATAATTTTGCACTCTCCTCCTTCGGGCCTTTTCACTATGAAATCTCTAGTCTCTTATATAGACAAGTAAACCATTTTCTTCTACTCCATCAAATTTTGCCGCTTAATCATCTTCGTTGATTTTTCCCCTTAAGCATACCTCAGCACTTGTGTCAATAACATGTTTGATTCTCATCCTTTAGATCTTTCCTAGATTTTGTTAGCCGTCGATCTATGTAACAAACATTATCTATTACCTTGAAATCATACACTTTCCAGCTCATCAATCTTATTGGCTAAACTAATCATTTAATTATTTTCTCCTACTCGATTAACAAAGAGATATGTCAGTGAACACAAGCTCAATTTATACTATGCTTGGTATACACTACATCCCGTCAGTGTATACTGAAATACTTGATCAACCGACAACACTGCCTTGTGTCTTTCAACTCTTTTCCTCATCATAGATGAATGAAACATAATCAAGTCAATAACATAAGGTCATAGACTCATCAAAAAGTTACTCAATGTATTCTTTATCCTCATCTGTCATATCCATCTTCCTCATGTAGATATTTCTTTACTTTATCTCTTTTACTTCTTTTCTACAAATTTTTTAGTATAGTAACTTACAAGATAAGTGCTATCAAACTAGTTGACATCAATGACAACATAATACTGATTTAATCATATTACATATCTAATCAGTCAGCCTAGTGATCTTAAATTATAGATTCTTCAATCAGGTTCTAAATCAGTTGTAGTTCATCAGGGTATAGTGTTAGGACAACCGAGTGTGATTCCACTAATGTTAACATACCCTCTACTTTAGATGTGAGGTCTCGAAGAGACTCGAACACACCTCTGGATGAGATTACTTTAGGTCTCAACTTGCTTGTTTGCACTTTCGATGACTATATTATCATCTATTTGAGCCTGCCACTTCTCCATCTTACCCATTACTAGCTGGATCATAGGGCCTCTGTACTTGTATATATAGGGCTCCAAAGGCTGCCTAGTATCATGAAAAACTAGCCTACATATGGGAGGATGGTTCCAATTCCATATATAGTAGAAACACACCTACTGCCATGCTTTGCATATCTCGATACATGATCTCATGCATCTCATGGTACATTTGTGCCAGCATGCATTGGCCCCATCCAAATCTCATGGTTGTCTAATCCAACATCCTCTGTAGCATGTGTCCCCAGCTGCACTCCAGTCTGTGTTGTCCTTTGTCTGGCATAAGATAGCAGCCCAAAAATGATGCTAGTACAATGTCTAATCTATGCACCACATCATACTAGCTGACCAAGTCATCCCATGCGATGGCCCAACCCATCACTAGATCATCTTAGAATATGGTCCGTAGTGCCAAAGTACCCACTCTCGATTGCACATCATACTCTACACATGGGTCATGGAATGGTACTCTCAAGATTCTATAAATATACTCTGGGGTGACTGTCATCTCCCCCTGCGGCAAATGAAATGTGTTCATCTCCAAGTGGAAAAGCTCAACCAATGCACCTAGTAATCCATGATTTACCTAGATATTAGGTATATCACATAGATAGGACAGTCCTAATCTATCGATGTGTGTGCTCTTTGTGTCATCCAATTGCCACACTAGCTCACTAATCACAAGGTGGTGTGATCGAAATAAAATGTTTGGGAAGTCAACCTGTAATGGAAGCGAAGACATAGGATCAGTATCTCAATCATGATGATCTTCAAAGCAAAAACTAAATTTAAAGCGATGCACCTATCCTAAACACACCTCTTAGACACTCTACTTGGCTGAACTTATGCAAATTTGGGAAAACACACTAAAAATTTGTAGCAATTTCCCATGCGAGGAACTAGGATCCTCGCGTGAGATTTGGCTATCGCGTGAGGCTTTATCTTAGCTCATGTGAGAAATCATCACTAAGGAAGGTTTCTCACATGACATCGATGACCACCTATCACTAGCCTACAATAGTACCCCATGTGAGGAAGCACTCTTTGGATCTTTCCTCATGAGACACATTCTAGACCCACATGAGGAAATTGTTTCCTCGCTTGAACTTTGGCAAGAAACTTCCTAACATGCCCTAAATCTAGCCTAAATCTCCTAAAAAGCGATAAAAATTTAAATGCAAGCTAATTTTTTGACTACTCATAGCTGGGTCATAGCCCATTGGCTGACTGTGTCATCGGGAGTGCTCGAATCTATGCAATCTCACTGGCACATTCTCCATCTCACTCTGAGCTCTCTAAATCGATAAAGACAAAAGTGAATAATGAACTAAAAATGACCCTTTCGGGCCTTATATAGGTTTTGGCCTAATTTTCAAAGTGCTCCGTTCTATGCAAAAACTTCACCTTTGGCTAAATCGACCATTCTAAATCCATTTTCGGGATCGAAATCAAAATTTGACACTCCTAGATAGCTCAAAATCATGTTTTAAATTTCTAGGATCAACATGATTGGATGCTTGTGCAGTCAACCTTTTGATGTTGTTTTCTTGCTAGAATCACATCTCATCATCATTTTCTTGACTACTTCATCTTTTTCATCAAAAGTCAACTCTAGTCAATTTTGGTCAACTATGGTCAAACTTGGTCAACAGGACCTCCAAGATCTCCAGATCACTCCAGACCGCTTCTGTATCTTCTTGATTCTTCTGTAATTTATTCTGAGTTCTTCTAGATCTCTAATTTTATCTCTATCTACAATCTATTGTTATCAATCATCTTTATGACATGTCATCTTTTGATTTTGCTCCTGAGGGGGTACGATGATTGCATCATTGAATCTTATCAAATTAGTCTCAAATCAATCTGATCTAAAGTCCTCATTGCTCGGGGCATCTCATCACTAGGGGCCTCTTTGTGTCTCACATCTTGTCATCTTGTCATCTATCTATTAGGTATCTAAGTAATCTAACTTAGATCCTCGAGGATCAAGCTTCATTCTAGAAGATGGTTCTTGAAATCTATTAGGTATTGGGGCAATCTAACCTCAATACCTAAAATTCAAGCTTCATTCTGGAGATGATTCTTGAAAGCTCATTTTGATCATTATCTGGGAAATCTAACCTAGGTCTCAGAGGACTAAGCTTCCTTCTGAAGATAGTCCTAAAAATTTGCATCAGGTATCATTTAATCAATGGGTATTGGGGCAATCTAACCCTGACTCCTAAATATTGAGCCTCATTCTGGGGATAGTCTTCCTAAAAGTGGTAATCTGATCGATGTCTTCATAATCTAACTTAGGCTTTAGAGAATCAGGCTTCATTCTGGAGATGGTTCTATAACTTGATCTGATTGGTGTCTTGGAAATCTAACCTCAACTCCTAGGGATTAAGCTTCATTCTGTAGATAATCTTGAAAACCTCATCAATGATCACATCAAAAAATTCTTTGAATCAATGCGCTACTCACATATCAATTCAAAGAGGGGAAAAATGTAATAGCCCAAAATTGGCATCTTGCGATCCTAACCAATTTTGGCGCATTTAGTCTTATTTCTTCAAATTTCTACATCATCAAAGTCCTATTGTATTAGGCAATTCTATCTCCTAATTGACTTCACTTGACCTAGTGTTAAATGGAAAAACCCTAAATTTGCATTAATCACATGCTATATTTAATTCCTTAAATATCGATATTTATTGGCTAAATAAACCCCATGATCAATTAATTTAATTACAAAGTCCTAGCACTCTAATTAAATTAATTCCACCCCTTTTAGCTAATACACATCAAGAGGAATTAAATAGTATTTAGTTCTTTAAATGAAATATCCTCATTTTAATTTAATTATTCAAGTAATTGGAAAAGACACCCATGTGGCCATATTTCATTTATTTAATTAAATAATCTTCCAATTTGTTTCACCTCCCACTAAGGAGATGAAGGGTCGACCATTTCTTTGTAAGAAACTCTTCAATCTCCACCCGGGCTTTTCTATAATAGAGCCCTCTCATTCTTCATTTGGGGAGGTGATTTTTGAGCATCAAAACTATGTCAAATTATTGTCTAACCTCTTACATTCAAAGCTATTTTTATATTGCATAGTAGAGTAATTTCCCTTCTTAGTATAATGATGCATTTTCATGCTTAATTTAGTTTTCTTACCATCTTCTTAGATTAATACTTCTTTCATTACAAGTTTATGAGATTAATATTGCATTCGTATATAGATTAATTTCAATTACATTCATTTTCTAGCATTAAATCCTCCATTTTAGAGCTTGGTTTATGGTTGTTGGACTCTCAATTCTGAGAGTTACTCAAAACCCCACCTAAATAGGAGGCAACAAGTTGATTCATACGGGTGTGCGGAATGAGTAATTCATATTCATTTTCATATGTGGTTGATGAGTAAAGACTATGTTGGAGTCTATGGCTTAATAAAAGGTCCACATTCAAAAATAAATATTTTGGCACCCACCGTACTCCACACGTGGGCTGTGGAATGGTACTCTCAAGATCCTATAAATATCCTCTAAGGTGATTGTCATCTCCCCCTATGGTAAATGAAATATGTTCATCTCCAAGTCAAAACGCTCAACCAATGCACCTAGTACTCTGTGATTTACCTGGATGTCTGGTCTATCATGTAGATATGACAGTCCTAATATATCGATGTGTGCACTCTCTATGTCATCTAGTCGCTACACTAGCTCACCAATCACAGGGTGGTGTGATCAAAATACAATGTCTGGGAAGTCAACCTATAATGCAAGCAACAACACACGATCAATATCTGAATCATGATGATCTTCAAAGAAAAGACTAAATTTAAAGCTATGCACCTATCCTAAATGCACCTCTCAGACTATTGGATTAGGAGAGATAGGGTACTGAGAGGGGACTGGTGAATCAGTGCCCACAAAAACTTTCACTTATAAACCTTTTAGATCTATAACTGTAAATATTAGTAACCTTGCAAAATAACTTGTATCAAATGCATGTGTCATTCTTTCATTCAACTTGCAAAAGTAAATAACATGAAATCAACAATATAATAGCCCCATAACACAAGTATTTTGGTAATGCAGAAACCCTTGTTAGAAGGTTAAAACTGCGGTGGGGATGACACTCACAAATTCTTCACTACCACAAATAGAAAAGGTTTTCCTATTAGGGATACAAGTTTTGATCACTTCTGGTGATCTTACCTTGTTAGGAGTAACATATTAGATCAGCTAGATCTACCTAGTGATAGGATTTTAGCGACACTACTTGAGTGTGCACTTGGTTAAGAGATTTACAAAAAGATTGTCAAGTCTACTCCGTTAGGAGATTTTATCAAAACTCTATTAAAATTATTACAAAGCAATAGGTAACTATTGCTAATGACAACTCAACTTGTCTGATACAGATCAATAAAGTACTAAATATATATCACCTTATACTATGTGAATCTTTGCTCTGAACTACTCAGTTAGCCTGCTTTGATTCTGCTCAATCTGATTTCTTCTTAATATTGTTCTGCTCTATCTGACAACTGATAAACTTGAAGGTTGGCTAGTGCTTCAAGTGCTTCTTCACTTATACATCATAAAAAATGATGTAGCAGTATAGATATATAGCATACTACTTTATGCCACTTATACAAAATTAGGTTTCAACAACTTAGAGAAAAACCCTAAGATCTACGGTGTACAAAAATAACCTAGATCAAATAATTACATAAGATATTCATCGCATTCGATGAATATCTCAACACTAAATTATCCTCGATCTTGGTAAAAAAAAATTTGATTTTGTTGTAACTGTTTGCATAGATAGATGTGCCATTTTTTATTCCTATGGCATTTCCTGTGATCCTCGGTAAACACTGTAAATACTGGGCATGTGCAAGATCATGAGGGGCCAAAAAGTGGTGATGTCAGTTCAAAATTTGACAATATAACTGATGACTTTTTTTTCACCCTAATTTGATAAAATGAAAAGGGTATCTTATGGAGATTATCAGCTTTCTATCGATATAATTGCTGTCAAATTTTGAATTCGGTAAGTAATTATTAGTTATTTTCTAATTGAGCTACCTCTAAAGTGTTTATTTATATATTGATTGAAAAATTACTATAACTTTCAGACAATATAACATTTTTGAAATCCGAAAAATGTGTCACATTCTATGCTTTGCCTACTATAAGGAAAAAAAATAAAAATTGAATTTTGTAAAGTTTTGAATGAGTTAAGGTGGTCAGACACGGGACTTTTTTTATTCTGAAAACATTGTAGTAAAAAATTCATAATTAATTATTTTTTTGGAATAAAATTACAAAAAACTATGCATCACATCTGGGCATGAGTCTACTACTTATATAAAAAATCTTATAATAAAATATTATCATTTGATTATGATTAAGGTGGTCAGACATACACCTACTTCTTATTTTTTTCTTAAAATTTTTGTACTGCTTCATTGAAATCTATGCTTTTCTCCAATCATACTAACTGTTTCTCAAAAAAGGCCTAGTAGTTTAGAAACTACATTCAATTTTCTATAGATTCTATTCTTACAACTTTTTGATATTAGGTTCATAGCTAGTTAAAATTTTCATGTCAAGTTGACTAACCCTGATCTGCTGATTTTTCATTACCACTTAAGGGCATAGTTTGGCCCCTCATGATCTTACAGATACCCTACTGCTTGGTAATTACACTAATGCTTAGTGTTTACTATCTCTCAGTATCAGTGTCTGATGCTCGATAAAACTATCTAGTGATCGGTATGAAGACTTAACCGACTGGCTTGTATTGCTTACAGTTACCAAATGGGTTCATATAAGTAACCAACCGATGTCTTTGACTTCCTTTGATACTAATGACAATCATTAATGGTCAATAGAGATAACAATCTCCCCCTTTGGGATTAGTATCAAAACCTTAATGTATACAAACCTTATGTCTCAAAACTTATATCTCCACCATATACATATACATATCAAAAATTTCTAAATACTCCCCCTCGGTGCATGCTCCCAGTAATGTGTAGTATACTTAGCATCTATTTACATATTTGGAATATACATTATTATCCCCCTTTTTGATATTAATGCCAAATACAAAAATGTATACTTACAGCTTGTCAAAAATATGCTGATGGGTTTTCTTTAATGATTCTAAGAGGTTTTCCCATTCCTCTTTCAAGTTGGTGAGAGCATTGTGCTCAAGACCGACTTGTGCATGCATGTCAAAGATGTTATCCAACACAAAAATCTTTGGTGTTGCAAAAAGTGTCTCTTCCTTGACAATATGTTTCTCAAAATTTTTTAGGTAGGGTACGAGCTCAGTTTGTAACTTAGTAACCTGATCACTGACTCTCTCTTCTTTTTTCTTGAGATCTTCTATCAACCGCCTGCGTTCGTGAGATCACAATATATGCTTTGAAATAGTGTGTGGCTCAGTTGTAGCATCTTGTGCACTGGCTTTGATCTCATTTTCAAATTGTTTTATCTTTTCACTGATCTCAACAGTGAAGGTGTCCACAGTGCATAGCTTAAACAAGATTTGACAAATTAACTTAGTAATACACTGAATTTCTATTATTACCTCTAATAGCTTAACCTTGTTAATTGCCACTTCCTGGCTTATTCTCTCTACAAGTTTATCTTGTATCTTTGACTCAGCACTCTCTTCAATTCTCTTATTGGCATCGACATCTGGGGCATTTATTCCTTTAACAAGAGTAGGAAGTTGGTCCATAATCAGAGTATCTTCATCTATTTTTATCTCAGGTACTACCTGTTGTAAGATATCCCAGACATTTTCTAATATCTCCTTTCTTTTTCTCTCTTGTCTCAACTTCTCCTGTGCTACTTTTATTTTGCATAAATCCCCATATTTGCTTAGTTCTTCAGGGCTAAGGGTCCTCAAGTCACACTCGGGTATCACAATTACTTCATTTAGAGTGATCGGCCCTTTTCCTTTAATTTTCTTCTTCTTCGTCTTCTCCGATTCCTGTGGTGAACTCTTGGCAACTAGAATAATAGCTTTTTCTTGTACCCTTAGAGTATTCTTCTCAGTTGACACATTATCATCCTTTTTTTTTCAACTCGCTAACCTGTGTGTCAATTGACTGAGACAGAGCCTCTAATGTTGTGTCATGTGGGGTAGCCTCAGTTGCTTTGGGCTCTTCTTGTGCCTATGTTTCTTTTTCAGTAGCCTCTTTTCCTTTAGGATTTTTTGTCTCTACAAGTGTCTCAATGCTTTATTCCCCTATTGTATCTTTAGGTTGCTCGGGGTTTGAGCCATCGGGTTGTTCCTAAGATAGAATCTCTACGGCTTCAACAAGTACAGGAAGCTCACCTAGTAGTGATGGAAATGTACACTCGGTAACTTGTGCTTCATCCTATGTGTTGTCTTGTGCATTATTCACATCATCATCTTCATCCCTATTATCAGGATCACCGTTTGTGAAGTCCTCAATGAGTACATCCTTGTCATTTGTGTCCTCAATCTGAATCACTTCTAGATTCAGTGCATCCTATGAATTGTTCTTGATTTCTTGACCAATTGTTGTATCAATTACCTCAGTAAATGATACCGCTGAATTTTTAATCTTCTTTGCTACATTATCCTCAATGAATATTCCCTTACCTTTGGAATTTTGTCTCTTTTTAGAAAAATTTAGAAATGCAACTTTCTCATTTTTCTCTCTGACAGCTAAAAGTGAAATCAAGATAAGTTGACCAGACTCATCAAGATCTACCAGATTCTCATCTATTATTTGCATAGCTCAGTTTTTTATTTTGAATCTCTACACATAAGTATCCATAAGCTCTTTAATCTCATCAAGAGATAAGTCTGGTGCAATCGATACGAGGGCTTGTTCCCTCATCCTCTTCTTGATGTCCAAGGCATATGACCACTTTTGATTTATTTGGTCATCTAATGTCTTGGGTCGTGATAATTCAAACTCTAAAGGAACTCGTTTGAAGCGTATCATCATCTAGATGACTACTTCCTCAATTTTGTTTTGGTCTTTAGTTGACATACTGTCAAACTTACTAAGTTCTAAATCTACAGGATTTCAATTCTCAATTATGTCTGTAGAAACCTCATCAATTGACCTATTCTTATTACTGACAACCTTGAATTCATTGTTGTCATCTTTGTCATCCTCAAGGTCTTCTATGTTTATTATCAATTTTATCCTTTTCTTCAGTACCTCTACTACAGCCTTGGGTCCTTTCTTTACATAAGTCTTTGTCAGTGTAGAAGCCTTTTGTTTTGCTACCTTCATAGCTCCCTTCTTCTGTGGTGGTGAAGCTGCAGTTGATGACCTTGTGCGTGCACCTATTTGCACTGGCAACTACCTCTTCTTTGGAGCTTAAGTGGGAGAAATGGGTATTGGTTCTTGTTCTTCTTCGGACTTAGTTTCTTCACTTTCATATGGTTTGTCAGCCAACATTAACTGACCTTCAGTTGTAGTTTCAACCGGTGACTCCTTAGATGAGTCAAATTCATTCCCAAACTTCTCAGATAAAAACTTCTACATTTTCTTTGCTTTCCTTGTCATTTTACTGATGATCAAGCCTATTTTAATTCTAGACTTATCTTCTTCAAAGATTCCAAACCTTTCAGCCTTTGTGGCCTGTAGTAATGCTAGTAGTGCCTTAATAGATTTCAAACCAAAATCGTGATCTATTTCATAGCCCATAGGTGCTAGCCATTTTATTCTCGGCTCAACTACTTTAATTATAGTGTGGTCGGTGTTCACTAAGAAACAAATGTCCATCTAATATTTTTTGACCAATGAACTTAGAATTCTACTTCTTAAGTTTATCTTTACTTTAAAATCCTCAAAATAACTATCTATAACATTCCCAACATTATCTCCCAAACCTTTCATAATCTCAAAAATTTGTGAAGTGACCGGTGTGTCATCTATCCAATCAGTGTGACCAACAAAGGGAAAGAATTTTTGGAGATAGAAAAATAAACATACAAGTAATGATCCAAACTTACAGTTATTGGACTTTTGTGTCCTGATTGTTTTCATGTTTTCTTCAACCTATCTCAGTAGTAGCTCAGCAAGGTCTATCTGATGACCCTTCTTTATCAATTTGTGAGCCATGTCAACTGTGCTACATGGTACACTTTTTTCTCTACTTGATTAAAATATCTTGTACCCAATTACATGCGCTACAAAATTAACTTCGAGATCCATAATTGATGAAATTTTTAGTGCTCTATTGTCCCATGTTGCGCTAGTGTTTTTCTCAATCTCAGCTCGAGATGAGCTTCTGAATGCTTTGGATTTATTGGTAGTAGGGTAACTAGTAACCCTGCTAATCATTCTTTTTGTAACCTTGATTGGTCTATCTAGCCAGAATGTGCCCTCATGATAGCGGCTCAACACAACCCTAATCCATTCGTTCTTAAAATTCTTTGGGAAATTTAGGGCATTGGTAAGACCAAGTGATTCAACAATTTTGTGCTCTAGTTTCAATTCTATTTTCTCATTACAAAGTTCCTGATATGCAACATAGATATCGAAATCACCTATTTCCCTAATTTTACAGTGTATGTATGATCGTATGTCTTTAGTTAACAAAACCCTAGGTGGGATGCTTGAAAAAGGGCCCGCTGAATCCATTTTTGAAGCAACTTCAGGGTGTAACTTATAAGGTGGTTCCTTGTAGCTTGCTAACACTATTAAATTAACTTCTTCTTCCATAACTTTAGAGGAACTCGCAGTAGATGCCATTTCAACAAACTAGGTTTTCCAATAAGTACGAGAAATATTCTTGGTCGGGTTTCAACTTACTCAGAATGTATCGAAGAGTGTGCTCAATTTGATCTGCAACTATTTGAATTTGCTTGAAAGATTCTTGCTCGAACTCGCTCTGTGAAATTTTAGCTCTCTAAAATCGCAATGTAAAAAATAAACTTTGTCTTCCGTGTATTTATAGAATTTTTTATATTCTTGCTCAAAAATTTATGCAATAAATGCTTGACCTACTTTCCAGTTCATGACAACTGTCAGCTTAGTGACAGATACAATATTTCATCTGCTCGGTTAACACAAGACTTCTTTGCTCGGTTGATACTATTATTCGGTTAACCTTGAATAGTGATTACCGACGGGTAACCAATGCTCAGTCTAACTTTTACTGACTATGTAACTTTGTTAGCTCAAAATATATAAACCACAATGCATCTTTATTCATGCAGATTTGGTATGTGCACAACATATATAAGGAACTATATGTAAAATGTGATCATTTTGAAATGTCAGTCACATACATACCTATATCACCTTAGATGGAAGTACCGATGTCACCCAATCCAGTGGATGAGGTTTCACCGATAGCATTACTTGACTCTGCATTCTCATTTGATGCTTTCTTCCACATGTCATTCCTTATTCTCATGATATCTACAATAGTGTTTCCACTCTCAAATACATAATTTTCTTCTAGTGCTCAGTCTCTACAGTCCTTTCTAAGATGACCGACCTTATGACAATGCAAACATGTCATTCCAGTGCTTGTCCAACTTCATGATTTTCCAGCCCATCTTTTCCTATTGTAGTTTGCTACAATGTGCCCATATCTATCACATGCAATATAGTTAGTCCATGTTTTTTAATCCCAAACATAAGAGTTACCTTGTCTCTTCGGTTGATAAGGCTTGCATTGTGTCTTCTTATTTGGTGTCCACACTTACTTCATTCTTGCCTTACATTCTCGTGTAGTGTGCCCATGTTCATTGCAAGTGTAACATAATTTCTCCATAGTAGGATTGTTAGCATTCTTGTTCTATTTAGCTCTACACTCATAAGCTTGGTGACCAATTTTTTCACAGTAATAACAATATCCATTAAACTTAGGAGTGACTGGAGGTTTACCTTGTGCTTTGCTTCTACACACATTAGAAGTATGCCTTGGTTTTCCATAGTGATAACATGTCAACACTTTAGGTCTTTGATTTTGATTTTTGTTGACTTGTTTAGCTTGTTGTGATGATTCTCTTTCGCTGGTATAGCCTATTCCAGCTCTGCTTCCAAATCTCATTTGATTAATCAGAAAATCATCAATCCTTTTAAAACTATCCTCAACCAATTTCTTCATTTCATGATGCTGTTGTTGTGTCTTTATTTCATTTCTAATATTTTCATTCTCTTCTCTGAGAACTCCTATATCTTCAAGTTTTCTTGACAATTCTCCATTAACTCAGTTGACCTCCTGATTCACTATCACCATCTGCTTTGATATTTTGAAATGATGCTCGGTGAGTCTGTGAATCTCACTTTCTTTTGCTTGAAGTTGTTTAGTTATCATTCTTTGGTCTTCAATAGCTAGATTCTTTTCCTACTCAGCCTATCTAGCATTGTTCATTACTTCTTCCATTCTTACCATCTGAGATTCTTGATCGATTTGCAGTGCTTTCACTTGTTCGGTTAAGTGAAGATTCTTTTCAGACAAATCAGAGACTATATTTTCAGAGCCATCAGAAATAATTCCTAAACTAGATCCAATGTGATCAAATATATCATCAATATCTTCTTCATGGTAACCAATCTCATTTTGCAAAATAACTAGGTTCTTTCTTTCAACCAATAGTTTCCTCAGTCCATCCTTTGCTTGCTTATACTGCTCAACAAACATCTGCATTTGAATCTTTTGATTTTCTATTGTCTTATCTAACTTATACCTCTCCATGATTAGATCTTTACCCTTCAGTGGTTAAACTATCCAATAAGAGAACTGTGCTCTAATACCAATTGTTGGATTAGGAGAGATAGGGTACTAAGAGGGGAGGGGTGAATTAGTGCCCACAAAAACTTTCACTTATAAACCTTTCAGATCTATAACTATAAATAGTAGTAACCTTGCAAAATAACTTGTATCAAATGCATGTGTCATTCATTCATTCAACTTGAAAAAGTAAATAACATGAAATCAACAATATAACAGTCCCATAACACAAGTATTTTGGTAACGCAGAAACCCTTGTTAGAAGGTTAAAACTACGGTGGGGATGACACCCACAAATTCTTCACTACTACAGATAGAAAAGGTTTTCTTGTTAGGGCTACAAGTTTTGATCACTTCTAGTGATCTTACCCTATTAGGAGTAACAAATTAGATCAGCTAGATCTACCTAGTGATAGGATTTTAGCAACACTACTTGAGTGTGCACTCGGTTAAGAGATTTACAAAAAGACTGTCAAATCTACTCTGTTAGGAGATTTCACCAAAACTCTATTATAATTATTAGAAAGAAATAGGTAACTATATGCTAATGACAACTCAACTTGTCTAATACAGATCAATAAAGTATTGAATATATATCACCTTATACTATGTGAATCTTTGCTCTGAACTGCTCAGTTAGCCTGCTCTGATTTTGCTCAATCTGATTTATTCTTAATATTGTTCTGCTCTGTCTGAAAATTGATAAACTTGAAGGTTGGCTAGTGCTTCAAGTGCTTCTTTGCTCATACATCAGTTTGCATCAAAAATGATGTAACAGTACAAATATATAGCATACTACTTTATGCCGCTTATACAAAATTAGGTTTCAACAACTTAGAGAAAAACCCTAAGATCTACGGTGTACAAAAATAACCTAGATCAAATAATTACATAAGATCTTCATCACATTCGATGACTATCTCAACACTAAATTATCCTCGATCTTGGTAAAACATTTTCTGATTCAGTTGTAACCATTTGCATAGATAGATGTGTCATTTATGATTCCTATGCCATTTCTTGTGATCCTCGGTAAACACTGTAAATACTACTCAGTAATTACACTAATGCTCGGTAAAATTGTCTAGTGCTTGGTATGAAGACTTAACCGGCTGGCTTGTATTGCTTATAGTTACCGACTGGGTTCATATAAGTAACCAACCGATGTCTTTGACTTCCTTTGATACTAATGATAATCATTAATGCTCAATAGAGATAACACAGACAATCTACATGGCTGAACTTATGCAAATTTGGGCAAATACTCTAAAACTTTGTAACAGTTTCCCACATGAGGGACTAGGATCCTTGCATGAGATTTGGAAGTCATGTGAGGCTTTATCTTAGCTCGCGTGAGAAATCATCACTAAGGAAGGTTTCTCACACGACATCGAAGGCCACCTTGCGCGTGCCCGTGGAGGTACCCCATGCGAGGAAGCCCTCTTTGGGTCTTTCCTCATGCAAGACACATTCTAGACCCACACGAGGAAACTGTTTCCTTGTGCAAACTTTGGAAAGAAACTTCCTAACATGCCCTAAATCTAGCCTAAATCTCCTAAAAAGTGATAAAAATTGAAATGCAAGCTGACTTTTTCACTACTCACAGGTGGGTCACAGTCTATCGACCGACTGTGTCATCAAGAGTGCTCAAATCTATGCAATCTCACTGGCACATTCTCCATCTCACTCTGAGCTCTCTAAATCGCTAAAGAGAAAAGTAAATAATGAATTAAAAATGACCCTTTTAGGCCTTATATAGGTTTTGACCTAATTTGCAAAGTGCTCTGTTTTGCATGAAAACTTCACCCTTGGCTAAATTGACTATTCTAAATCCATTTTTGGGATTGAAATTGAAATCTGACACTCCTAGATAGCTCAAAATTGTGTTTTAAATTTCTAGGATCAACATGATCGAATGCTTGTGCAGTCAACCTTTTGATGTCATTTTCTTGCCAGAATCACATCTCATCATCATTTTCTTGACTCCATCTTTTTCATCAAAAGTCAAGTCTAGTCAATTATGGTCAAACATGGTCAAACTTGGTCAACAAGACCTCTAGGACCTCTAGATCGCTTCTACATCTTCTTGATTCTTTCATAATATATTTTGAGTTCTTCTAGATCTCTGATTTTATCTCTATCTACAATCTGTTGATGTCAATCATCTTTATGATGTGTCATCTTTCGATTTCACTCCCAAGGGGGCAGGATGATTGCATCATTGAATCTTATCGAATCAGTCTCAAATCAATCTAATCTAAAGTCCTCATCGCTCGAGGCATCTCATCACTAGGGGCATCTTTGTGTCTCGCATCTTGTCATCTTCTCATCTATCTATTAGGTATCTAAGAAATATAACTCGGATCCTCAAGGATCAAGCTTCATTCTGGAAGATGGTTCTCAAAATCTATTAGGTATTGGGGCAATCTAACCTTGATCCTTGAAAGTCAAGCTTCATTCTGGAGATGACTCTCGAAAGCTCATTTTGATTGTTATCTAGGAAATCTAACCTAGGTCTCAGAGGACTAAGCTTCGTTCTGAAGATAGTCCTAAAAATCTGCATCAGTTATCATTTAATCAATGGGTATTGGGGCAATCTAACCCTGACTCCTAAAGATTGAGCCTCATTCTGGGGACAATCTTACTAAAAGTGGTAATTCGACTGATGTCTTTGCAATCTAACTTAGGCTTCGAAGAATCAGGCTTTGTTCTGGAGATGGTTCTACAACTTGATCTGATTAGTGTCTTGGCAATCTAACCTCGACTCTCAGGGATTAAGCTTCGTTCTAGAGATAATCCTGAAAACCTCATCAATGGTCACATCAGACTATTCTTTGAATCAACACGTTTATCGCACATCAATTCAAAGAGGGGAAAAATGTAATACCCCAAAATTGGCATCTTGCAATCCTAACCAATTTTGGTACATTTAGTCATATTTCTTCAAATTTCTATATTATTAAAGTCCTATTGTACTAGGCAATTCTGTCTCCTAATTGACTTCACTTGACCTAGTGTCAAATGCAAAAACCCTAAATTTGCATTAATCACATGCTATATTTAATTCCTAAAATATCAACATTTATTGGCTAAATAAACCCTATGATCAATGAATTTAATTACAAAGTCCTAGCACTCTAATTAAATTAATTCCACCCCTTTTAGCTAATACAAATCAAGAGGAATTAAATAATATTTAGTTCTTTAAATGAAATATCCTCATTTGAATTTAATTATTCAAGTAATTGGAAAAGACACCCATGTGGCCATATTTCATTTATTAAATTAAATAATCTCTCCAATTTGTTTCACCTCCCACCAAGGAGACGAAGGGTCGACCGTTTCTTTGCAAGAAACTCTTCAATCTCCACTCGGGATTTTCTATAATAGAGCCCTCTCATTCCTCATTTGGGGAGGCAATTTTTGAGCATCAAAACTCTATCAAATTATTGTCCCACCTCTTACATTCTAACCTATTTTTATATTGCATAGTAGAGTAATTTCCCTTCTTAGTATAATGATGCATTTTCATGCTTAATTTAGTTTGCTTACCATGTTCTTATATTAATACTTCTTTCATTACAAGTTTCTTAGATTAATATTGCATTCTCATTCTAGCTTAATTTCAATTACATTCATTTTCTAGCATTAAATCCTCTGTTTTAGATCTTGGTCTATGGTTGTTGGACTCTCAATTCTGAGAGTTACTCAAAACCCCCACCTAAATAGGAGGCAATAGGTCAATTCATACAGATGTGTGGAATGAGTAATTCATATTCATTTTCATATGTGGCTGATGAGTAAAGACTATGTTGGAGTCTATGGCTGAATAAGAGGTCCACATTTAGTTATAAACAGCTACAAGGATAATATTGATTCAAGGTGATGTACCAAAAGTGTTATGGAGAGAAGCAATTAGTACTATTGTTTACACATTGAACTAGGAGCAAGTAAAGAAAGGAACCAATAAGACACCCTATGATCTATGGTATGGTCACTCACCTAATGTTAAATATTTCAAAGTCTTTAGTAGTAGATGTTACATTAAGAGGGATGATTACATAGGAAAGTTTTATCCAAAAAGTGATGAAGGTATTTTCCACTAGAAGTAAAGCATAAAATGTTTCAATAAGAGAACTAACAAGATGATTGAGATTTGTAATTTAAAGGTGGATGAATACCCTGATAAATATGATGATTCTACTAATAAATTGACTAAGGATGACCGAAATATTGTGTACACTGAGTCAGAATTGCATGAACTAGCCAAAAAAAATAATGTGGAAGTAGTGATTCCACTAGTAGAAGAAGAATTTCCTAGACCAAAACTAGTGATACCTAGGTATGTGAAGCTAAATCACTTTGGTGATCATCTTATAGGTGATAAAAATGTAGGTGTCCTAACTAGTAGAAATCTCAAAGAAAGTACTTTTTTGATTTCCAAGTATGAGCCTAAGACAGTGAAGGATGAAATTAAGGATGAAGATTGGGTAAAAGCTATGGAGGAGGAACTTGATGAAAATGAGAAAAATGATGTATGGAAACTTGTTCCTAGACTTGCAAATAAAAATATGATTGGTACCAAATGGGTTTTCAGGAACAAACTAAATGAAGATGGACATGTGATCATAAATAAGGAAAGGCTTGTATGTAAGGGTTATGCACAAGAAGAAGGACTAGACTATGGAGAGACTTTTTCTCTAGTGGCAAGATTAGAAGGGGTAATAATTATAATTTCTTATATTTCTTATAAAAGATTCAATTTTTTTCAAATGGATGTCAATTCAGATTTCTTGAATGAGAAATTCTTGAAGAAGTGGTCTACATGGAACAACCTGGTGGTTTTGCATTGACAAAGGATAAGGATATGGTTTTCAAGTTGAAAAAGGCACTATATGGATTGAAAAAAGCACCAAGAGAATGGTATGAAAGGTTACATTCCTATCTGATTAAGATTGGTTTTAATAGAACAAGTGATGATAGTAATGTGTACCTACAAGTTGAAGGAGGTAAGTTGTTGATAGCTGAAGTGTTTGTTGATGATATAATCTTTGGAGGTAATGATGAGATGAGTTTCACATTTGTTGAAGAAATGAAGGAGTTTGAAATGTCAATGTTTGGAGAGATCAAATTCTTTATTGGATTACAGGTTTCACAACTAAAAAATGTTATATATATCAGTCAATCTAAAGTTGTGAAAGAATTACTCAAGACTTTTGGTATGGATGACTCCAAACTAGTTGGAATCCCCATGGTAATAGGATGCAAATTTTCTAAGGATGATGAATCGAATGCAGTGGATGTTACCTTGTATAGGTATATGATTGGTAAGTTGCAATGTGTTGTTCATAGAAGACCGGATATTGCTCAAGCAGTTGGAATACTGTCAAGATTTTAATCAAATCCCAAAGAATCTCATATGGTTGTAGTCAAAAGGATATTTAGGTATTTGAAAGAGATAGTTGACTATGGTCAGTGGTATTCTCATGATGATGATTTCTCTTTAAGTGTATTTATTGATGCAGATTGGGAATGAAATAATGATGATAGAAAGAGCACAAGTGGTGGTGCATTCTTTCTAGGTAAAAGGATTGTATATTGGACAAGTAAGAAGAAGAACTGTATCTTACAATCTACATCAGAAGAAGAGTATGTAGCAGTGGTTATAAACTGCACAAAAATTGCATGGATGAAGAAGATTCTTGAAGGTATTAAAGAAAATGTGACTAAATTGGTAACTATTTTTTGTGACACTAAAAGTGTAATAAATATTTCTAAGAAATCTGTAATGCATTCCCAGACTAAGCACATTGTAATTAACTATCACTTTCTAAGAGAGAAATTACCGAAGGAGGTGAAGTTGGAATGTATACCAACAAAGGAGAAGATTGAAAATATCTTTACAAAGCCACTACCTAAGGATACTTTTGACTACCTTAGAAGTCAGCTAGGGGTTGTGCCCCTACCTAAGTAGAACTAATATGTTGTTGATGCATCATTCTAGTGGATTTATTTCCATATCTTTCACTATAGATTGATGTTTAGGGGACTACTCCTTAGGGGGAGAAGTTGGAAAGAGATAAAGACAATTGTAATAGATGAAGACTTGGGCATGTTGCATCTTTTCCATTTTTGTCAAAGGGGGGAGAAGTATCTGTAAAGAAAAGGGGAGAAGAGTAAATAATATAAGGAGAAGAATAGTAGAAGAATTAGTTGAAGGAAAAGGGGGAGAAGACTTTAAAGGAGAAGATTATCAAAGATCTAATATTTGTTTTCTTGGTATTGTTAGTGTTTCTATCAATGCCAAAGGGGGAGATTGTTGACATAAATGATGTTGAGATAAGTTGAGAATGTGTTTGATGTAGATCTAATGATAGGTTGATCAATTATGATGTTGTCATTGATATCAACTTAGTAGTTGTTGGTTGACAATTGACAATGTATTTGTTATGTTGATGTATGTTCAAGTTGATCAGTTATGATGTTGTCATTGATGTCAACTTAGTAGTTGTTGGTTGATAGTGTATTTTTTATGATGATGTATGTTCAAGAGGTTGTATCTAGAGTTGTGGTAAGAGTTGGAGTGTGTGATCATAATAGAAGTCTCATTGATGTTTCTAGATGATATATCTATGACAGCACAGGTTTAGCATATGTATGTTGTGACTTATGATTGGTTCAAGGTTGATAGGTTAACATGAAGAACAAGATGAAGCCAAGGAGGAATGATTTGATGATGGTTTCAAATAGATTTAGACTCAAGTGTTATGATTTAGGATATGTTACCTTGACTATGTTATGATTTATTTGTTGCAACCGCATCATGATTGGTGATCGGAAGAAAAAGTTTCAATGGAGAGAAGAACACTCAGTGAAAAGGAAAAGATGTTCTTAGAAAAATTGGTCAGATCCTTAACCATTGATGTTGCACCATGTTGCGATAAGTGGTTACGTATTGTAAGGATCATAGTGACATGGCAGATCAACGTGGAATGATGATTTGGATTTTTTATGATTGTGATGATCAAATTTCTTGGAGTTGTACAAGAACATTGGAGAGTGTGATGTGGTTTAAATTTTGTTTGTCAAATTGATTGTGCGATGGATCTAGAGGCCGACATGAACTTGAAATTGTAATTGGTTATTGGTAACATGTTTTAGGGTTTAAAGATTGAGCGGGAATAAATTGTAATGATGAAATTCAAATGTAATTAGGTGATGGAAAACCTAGTTAGTGAAAATATACTTATATCTTTTTGATGTATTATGAAGTAAGTGTGGGAGAGAAAGATCACAAATTCAGATGCACGACTGTAGGGCTTGGATGCTCTGAATGTGTAGCAGAGATTGAGCTTGAACTGGATCTGTACTAGCAAAGGAGAAATGTTATTTTCTCATATCATTGTACTTGTTATTCCTAACAATTTCGACAAAAAAATACCTTAACC
Organism: Chamaecyparis obtusa; assembly: GCA_027943335.1. Classification (NCBI taxonomy): domain Eukaryota; kingdom Viridiplantae; phylum Streptophyta; class Pinopsida; order Cupressales; family Cupressaceae; genus Chamaecyparis; species Chamaecyparis obtusa. The sequence goes on from BSBK01008500.1 coordinate 685,150, forward strand.
GAGTAGACTCTAACAAGTCTAATTTATAAATCCTTTAACTAGGTGACTCTTTAACTAGGGTTTAAAATCCCTTAACAAAGTTACTCCTAACATGGCTAGAGGTAAATCCCTTAATCGGGTGGCTCCTAACAGGGTATTTCTCTTAACCAAACATTTGTAATCTTTTAACAGGGCTAAACTCTTAAATGAGCATACTTCATAAGAGTGTAGAATTATTTGTGGGTGCCATCCCCATATGTGGCTTTCCCCAGTTGGGTTTCCATGAGAAAAAATATTGGTTTTATTGTGTTGCATGGTTGTGGATGTTTATCTTTATTGGTTTGTTTATTCATGTAATGGATGTTAATTGATGCTAGTTGTTGAATGGTGTATGCAAATTTTAATTGTTAGATTATTGATTCATCTCCCCCCTTCTCAGTAATCTTGGACCTAATAATACTAACAATAAGTTGACATGCAAGTGGAAGGAATAAAGAGTTCCTCATGTTAATTGTTTTGATAGCGAAATTTCATTAGATAAATCAAGAAAATGAATAAAATGGATGTCTCCTTCAAATGGTTGTGCCAAAATAAATTTCTACAGTAGAAAGAGAAAAACTTGAATTTCTAAAGTATTCATTACAACTATATATTTTGAAAGGTAACCTAGTTTCCTCTTCTTTAAATAAGTTAAAGAATAGAACAACCAATGAGGTAAAGGAACAAGCACTAGTCATTGGACTACAAATATGGCATCAAAACAATGTTAGGAATGTTGAAATTGAAGGTGACACTATGGTCATGATCAATTCAATATGAAAATACTATTTGAATGTTTTGAAGATTAATGGCATGCTTCTATAGTCATGTCCTCTAATTATTTTACTAATTTTTTTTACCAAATATCATGTATAGAAGGAAGTTAATGTCACAACCAATTTTCTAGCAACTAATGCAATTGAAATGATGTAGGTGGATTTAAAAATTGAGAATATTCACACTCCTACATATGCTTCAAAAGTAAAAGAATGATAAATAAAATGGCCCATAGTTGAATAATTATTACTTTGCAACATTAAAAAATCAGATTCAGCAAATCTATTCACATGTGCTAACTAAATCTTGCCAATATGAAAACACATTATGACATAGCTCAATCATTACGAAAAGATAGGCATCAATGCAATTATCTAAAATAAAAATCCAATATAATAAGGATCTCAAACATTTGGTGGCTTGCCACTTAATATGGACACATGTGAATATTTGATTAGCAACACTTGTCAAATGACATTATCTAGGGTAATCTATGACCTCATCGCTTAGAGCTTTTTTTCTAAACTAGATCATGCCTTTTATTATATGCCATATAATGGCTCCTAGGTGAATAGTTCCTAGGTATTAACCAATAAAATTGAGTCTTAAATTCAAATATTGTGCTCACGTTTGAGGGTTGGGAGTTTGTTGCATTTAGGAGATGATAAGAAAACCATTATAATCATGGTAAATGTGATGTTTAAGAAATGCAACTTTTAATTGGGGGCTTTTTCATGGAGATTAAAGCTCTACGATAGAAAAATAGACCTTTAATAACAAACTAGAAACCATTTATCTACAACAATAATTTTCAATAAAAAAAAATTAAGAGCAAATGGAAGGTGAAGAAGGCCATAGAATTTCTTAAAGAAGTGGTAGGACTTAATGATCAAATTGGAATCAAATGGATGATTCTTTTAAATGTAGTTTTGATGAAGATGAGGCTTAAATAATAATTTTAGAAATAAAAAGTTTTATAATTTAAGGGTCTCTATTAATAGTCCACAATAAGAGTAGTATTTAAACATTTTATTTTCAACTTGAACAATTGACTTAAATTTTGTATACAATTCTTTTATTAATATATGCATAGTATTTATTATTCTTAATATACAAGGTAGCATCATAATTAAAAGATTAAAAAAATTATTTGTATCTTTTAAATAAATATATTTATGATATATTATTTAAAACCATAAAAGATCAAAATTTGAAATCATACTTCATATTCACAATGTATACCATGTGCCCACTAGTACATGGAGCAAATCTATGAAAGCTAGGGAAATTTATTCAAGGGGACATCTTCCTTAACTAATGTAAGACATAGTCATGAAACCACGGGTGAATTCACGAATCTATTCCAAAGGGGATCTGCCATGTGTGTGTAGACAGTACACACGCGCACACGCACGTGTGTGCACGTGCACACACACATAAGCGCTCGCGTGCACGCGCATGCACACACACATATACATATGTGTGTGTCAAAATAGTGTGACGGTCAATAGAACTTCAACTTTTTAACGAGATCAAAATGAACCCATCAAGAATCAAATTTTAAATGAACCCACTAAGAAATCAAAATCTATAAAGTAGAGACTCAACATCATTAAAAATTGGACCAGAGTGGTACTTCAAACCACTTCAAATTCTACATGATATTTTCTGTCAATATTGCTGCGTAGCAGGAAACTTTGCACGGCGTGCCTGATGACCCTGTTGGTGGGCATTCTTGTATTAGAAATTTGCCCAATAAGAAAGCAAAACAATTTGAGTTGATTTGGTGGAGGGTGATTGTCTATACCATTTAGGGACTAGCAGAGGCATGAAAGTGGGTGATGAGAAATGATGAAAATGGATAATAATGCAGGCCACTGAGGAAGTTCCTTTCCGTGCCTGCACTTGCCTGTGAAAGGAATTAGTCCAGTTAAAATGTGACAGAATTCACAGGCGTGACAATTCCACTGCATATATAATCCTGTTGCTCGCCATGCATAGAAACTGTTCTTCAACAGTTATCAGCATGATAATGGCGAATATATTGAAGCACAAGTATTGCTTGCAATTGATCAATCGTACGGTTCAAGACAACCTATCGTTATCAGTTGCAGATCATAATAGACAAAGGGTACTACTAGTCATTATAGTTAATTTTGTCGTTTTTATGTTTTTAGATAGTAAATTAGATTTTTATTTTTTTTTTCGATTGTCTTCAATTAGATCATGAATAATATACTATTCATGATCTTTTGCAATTAATCACTTGTATGATTTAAGGCAGCCTATCACTATCCATTGCAGATCATCCTACTAGAAGGAGCTAAGAGAGAGGACTGACTCATTGGTCCCCACATGTAAATATGGGAAGAGCACCAGTAGTCAGTCGTTATAGTTAACTTTGTGTATCTTAAGTTTTTAAAGAGTGATTTCAACATTTTTTTTTGTTGTCTTTGTACAAGACTTAATTGCTTATAGCTTTGTCTCTTCCCCTAGGTTTGTGTATTTTATTTTTTTATCTATTCATATGTTTATGTTGTTACGTTATATTTCATGTTGTTATTGTAGAATGTCTTCTTGTAGTAATTGGATTCGAAATAAATCATATTAAGGAAACAACTAATTATATGGTGATCAAATATCTATTTTGGTGATCAACTTGATGCCTAGAACCTCAAACAATAGTTTCAAATTTTTAACTTACTAAAAGTGTTGATTTTTTCATGGAAATTTGACTTACCATTTAGGAACTTCAGGAGGTATGAAGTTGAGGAGCATGACAATGTAGTTAAAATGAAACATTTTGAATGTGTTCAGGTTCTTTACTAAAGAAGTTGTAGACACTTAAATTTCATCACATTCTAATGTTGCACCTAACATTGTATCTTTATACCATGTTGGTGCTTCCCCATCATCATCATGATTTCCCTTCTCATTTACCCCCACTAATTAACTAAATAGATCTTTTTATTTCATTTTATTATTATTATGAAAAAATAAGTTTTTTTCCTTGGCCCCAACCATTTTACAAACATTGATTTTGAAATAATTAGGAACATTGAACAAGAGGAAATATTAGCACTCAATGACTAGACTACAACAAATTTGTAGCTAAGCTACTAGGAATGAACCTTAATGCTTAAGGACTAAACAATACCATACCCTGACCTAGACATTCTCACACCCTTGATTTAGGCATGAGATTGATATAAATGTTTAAGAAGATGTGTTTTTCTCCTTTAGACAATGGTCCAAGAAACCTCATTATCCATATTCACTAAAACAAAAGAGAGAGGAGTGACTAATTGGATAAATTGACCATCAAGTGCGAGCTAAAACAAAAACCAAAGTAAGTAAATTGATATTGCCTACTAGAACAAGGAAAAAAATTGTAATGGGAGCAACATGTAAAATGGTCAAAGAAGCTACCACCACCCCATAAACAACTAGATACAAGAAAGTGTACAAAGCAATATCATCCTTGACCACATCCATAATAAGGTGTGGATGAAGAACATCCTTTCACTATGAGGAAGATCTTGAGGCCTTAAGGCATGGGAAGTTTGATGCCAAATGTTCTATATCAAAGCATCAAATGCAAAGGAAGGGGATGATTTTATTATCCAAAGTCTAGTTTTGAGAGTGGTCTAGCACTTGCAAAAAAACTTTTCTATAAAGGGCTTGAATAAATTAATTAAAGAACTATACGAGTGTAGCTCATGTGAGATAAAATAGTAGTTAATTATTCTAGTTTAATGAAATAACTCATAATGCTTTTAGTACCTTCATAGTAGGAGTCACACCACAAGTGAGGAGCTAAATTAGGGAGGCAAACCCAAAATGGCCAAAATGGTAGATTGTTGAAGTATTTGGTGAGAGGGCTAAAATAAAATATGCATGGCTTCAAAAAAATGGCATTTGACCCAAAAACTCTGAACAAGCATCTAAATTGCATTCTAATTAAAGAAAAAAATAAAAAATGAGCACAAAGAATCCCTTATCACACTCGTAATTTTTTTCCCTTTAGAAATAGGGTATCATTCCCCATAATTATAGAGATTTAGATCACAAAGATTAGGCTAGTATATCATATCTACAAATGAATCCCATTTGAGATAAATAATTTCATTTTTTAAAAGAATCTTCTCTATCACCACTATGAGGGGTTATAGGGTGCATGGTAGTACGAATCTCTATTAGGGTTTTGGCAGATATGAGCAATAAACAATATTAAGATAATGTAGAAATAAGAGAAGACATAAATACAATAATGTAGAGATTTAACGTGGTTCTTCCAATATGCGCTACATCCACTAGATAAATAGTCATCCACTTATTTTATTATCTAGCGAAGAGAAAATTACAATCTGATGATTCCACATCACATAGTCACTTATTTATCAAGCCTTTTTGAGGTGGTTTACAAGGGCGGTTAATGAAATAAACCCTGACCCTAAGAAAATTTGTAGGGCTATCACCCCCAAACCCTGGAAAGGATACATGACTAGTGTACAATACTTACCTGATCAATCCTCACATACCAACAATCTCTCACTTGGAGATTGATCAGGCTCCACACCAACCAATCTCCCACTTGGAGACTAATCATGTAACAAAATTGTTGACCATGTAGCTCCCATTAGGATGATGCACCTAGACTTGTCTGGTTCTCATTTCCACTATAATCAAGCTTGAAGACCAATAGAAACTAAGAAAGAAGTCATTTTATATCAAGTTACTTCCTTGGTCAGCATATCTTTAGGATCTTGCTAGTAATTATCTTCTCCAGCTTCAATTGTCCATCCTCTAAAACTGAGAATATGAAATGGTATCAAAGTTGTTTGTGTTTCATCTTAGAGTGAAGGACTAAGTTCTTTGCAAGATGAATCACACTTTGATTTTTATTGTGCAACATGTTATTCTCTTGTATCTTTCCCAATTCCTCAATGAACCTTTGTAGCCAAATCATCTCCTTACTAGCCTCTTTAGCAACAACATATTTTTCTTTTGTTGTTGAAAGTGTGACAACCTTTTGCAACCTAGAAATTCAATTGATCGTTGTCTCACCTAAAATAAAAATATACCCTATAGTTCTCTTCCTTCTATCAATATCTCTTGCTAAATATGAATCCACATAGCCTTGTAAAGTGGAATCAGAGCCTCCAAAACATAAGAAATGAGTTGTTGTATGTAATACCCTTTCCTATGGTGGTACTTGGACTTTTTGATTTGGACATTCTATTATGATGGCTAGAACTGTACATTTACATTTATGTGGATGATGATATGTTTATCAGATGATTGATATGCTCATTTATGGTTATCATTTATATGTTTATGAAATTAGAAAAAACCATCGATCTTTATATGTTTTATGCAGCTAACCCAAGGATTTGAAACTAACCATTATCATGATGTTTTATGTTTTATGGATATGTGTTTGATGTGCTTTCATGACTCAGGATGAAGTCATAGTTACTCACTTAGTTGAGGTCCACATGGTGTATCGATCCTAGTCATCTATTTACATATATATGATTTGTATGTATATCCATATGTATACATGTATCTCTTCTTGGTGATGTAGGATTGTAGGTACCGAGTATCGTCTCCACCTAGCTTCACAAGTCTAAGCAATCCCTCAAAATCCTTTATTGTTGTTGTTGTTTTGGAGATATCACCAGGTTCCACCGGAAGGAACTCTACCTCTGATCCTTTTTCCTTAGGTGGAGAATTCCCGAGTCAGTCCCTTGTGTGGATGTATTTCTGTGTTCTCTCAGTTTGTTGGTTTTGTGGATCTTGTAGTTGGTTTCTTTTCTTTTGCATTCGTTGAGAATGAGGTTTAGAGTATGGTAGCTCTAATTATCATCATGGTATGTTTAATTTTCATTAGTAGATTATTGATGTGAATTATTGATCATATGAGGGTATGATTTAGTAAGTTATCTTTATTAGTAGTCACTTATATGTACTAGTGTATCTTGTTAGGAATGAGTTAGTATGTGATCAAATCTTGTGATTTTAATATCAATAATAATAAAGAATGCTATGATAATAAAATGTCTATGGCAATAATAATAATAAATGTTTTAATAATAGTGGTATACTTCACCTTATATATCACTATTGTATTTTGTAAAGAATATGGATTAGTGTATGAATAAATAATATGTTTTATAATAATAATACTATGTTTGCAATAATATTTATAATAATAATAATATATGTACACATAGGCATATGGGTGCACACATATGCATATGCATACATATATTTATGTAATTGTTGGTGAGTAAGTAATTATTACATTATATTAATAAGCAATTAAATAAGTTAATGGTACAATAAATGTGTTGGAAGAAGTAATTACTATTGCCTTCCTTAAATAAAGGAAACATAAATTAGATTATTGTAATATGTTAATATAGGTATATCCCTTTGGGTAATGCTTTTGGTAAATTACCATAGTAAGTAAATTAATAAAATTATTCCTAAAACCTTTATTTATCTATTTTGCCATCCTTACATTTAGGAGACAAAGACTATAATCTTATTAAATAATATTTGTTTATTCCCTTCACGGGAATGGTTTTACAAACTGTATTATTAACGAATAACTGGTGGATAGTTGCATTAGTTGGAATACCTGTGTGAGAGGGGGTTGGATATGAAATTTGGATTCAAGAAGAAATATTGTATGGTTGAGCATTTTAGTTGTAGGAAACTATATTTGTGAGGAGAGAATCCATTATTCTCTGAGATTGGCATTTGGTTGTTTCCAGTAGAGGCTAGAGATTGCACCTAGGAGGATTTGAAGGAGTGCTGGAAGAGTTTGAGGGGAGTGGATCCTTCTTCATCAACCGAATCTCTGTAGGACTCCAAGTTGGAATCCATTCCAAGAGATCTCTCTCCCTTGTGATATGTATTGGATAAGAGTCCGGTTGAATGTTTTCTCTGTGTGTCTTATTGTCCATGTAAATTTCAAAATGATTATGTTATACATGTTAATCTCTATTGAGCATTTAAGGTTATCATTAGTATTAAAGGACAGTAAATAGGTTGGTTGGTTACTTATATTGAGACAATCGGTAACTAGAAGTAAGATAGAGCAGTCAATAAAGCTTGTTACACCGAGCATCATGCAGTTAACCAAGCACCAACGACACCAACATTGACGGTCAGTAAACACCAAGCATCACAGTATACACCGAGAAGATTATATAGTGTTTACCGATGATCACAGAAAATGGCATAGTAATCAGAAATGGCACATTATTCTATGCAAATGGTTATAACAGATCATAAAATGATTTACCAAGATCGAGGAGCATTTATTGTAAAAGATATTCATTAAATGCAATGATTATCTTATTTGTATTAGTTGATCTAGGTTATTTTGCACCGTAGATCTTAGGGTTATGATTATTTTTGTAACCTAATTTTTGCTAAGGTGGCAAAACATAACACTATATATTTTGTTCGTTCGCACCATTTTTATGAGGTTGTTGAACTGATATATATGAATCATGGAGCACTTGAAGAATTTGCCTATCTTCAAGACAATTAGTTTACCGAGCATAATAGAGTACAGAGGTTATTAGATTGAGCAAAATCAGACAAGGATACCAAGAAAAATAGAGCAGAGAACCATCACAGATAAGGTGATATTTTGATAAGCACTTATAGATCTATTTTAGACAAGTGAGTTGTCAACTAGCAGATAATTTACCTATTACTTTTTGACAATTGTGATAGAGTTTTTTGATAAATCTCTTAACAGAGTAGACTTAACAGTCTTTGTATAAATCTCTTAACCGAGTACACACTTCAATTAGTGTTGTTAAATCCTATGACTAGGTAGATCTAGCTGATCTAATATGTTACTCCTAACAAGGTAAGATCACCAGAAGTGATCAAAACTTGTAGCCTTAATAGGCAAACCTTTTCTATCTGCAGTAGTGAAGAATTTGTAGGTGTCATCCCCACCACAGTTTTTACCTTCTAACAAGGGTTTCTACGTTACCAAAATACTTGTGTTATGTGATTTTCATATTGATTTCATGTTGTTTACTTTCTTAAGTTAACTAGATGATTGATTTATGCAATTAGATTCAAGTTATTTTGATCGGTTATTACAGTATTTAGTTATATATCAAAAAGGTTGTTACAAGTAAAGTTTTTGAAGGCACTGATTCACCCTCCCCTCTCAGTACCTATCTCTCCTAATTCCAACAATTGGTATCAGAGCTTAGTTCTCTTGTTGAACAGTTTAACCACTGAAGGGAAAAGATCTAAGTCATGGAGAGATACAAGCTTGACAAGACTATTGAGAATCAGAAGATACAAATGCAAATGTTTGTGGAACAATATAAACAAGCCAAGGAAGAACTGAAGAAATTACTTGTTGAAAGAAAGAACCTTACAATTAAGCTGAATGAAATAAGTTGTCATGAAGAACCTATTGATGAAATATTTGATCATATTGGATCAAGCTTTGGAAGCATTTCTGACGGATCTAAAAGCATAATCTTTGAGTTATCTAAAAAGAATCAGCATCTATCTGAGCAAGTGAAAGCACTTCAAATCGGTCATGAATCTCAAATGGTGAGAATGGTGGAAATCATGAACAATGGTAGACAAGCTGAACAAGATCAGAATCTAGCTATTAAAGACCGAAGACTGATGACTGAACAACTTCAAGCAAAAGAAAATGAAATACAGAGACTCACTGATCATCACTTCCAAGTATCAAATCCGATGATGACAGTTAATCAAGAAATGAACCGAGTAAATGGAGAATTATCAAGAAGACTTGAAGATGTAGCAATACTTAAAGAAGATAATGAAAAACTAAGAAATGAAATAAAAACACAAAAGAAACACAATGAGATGATGAAGATAGCTGAGGAAAGCTCTAAAAAGATTGATGATTTCCTGACTAATCAGAGGAGATTCGGAAGCAGAGCCGGTATAGGCTACACCGGTGAAGGAGAATCAATACAACAAGATGAAAAAGGAAACAACAATCAAACTCATAAACCTAAGGTGATTACATGTCACCACTATGGAAAAATAGGACATACATCTAATGTGTGCAGAAGAAAAGCACAAGGTAAACCTCCTGTCACTCCAAAATTCAATGGATATTGTTATTATTGTGGTAAGTTTGGACATCCAGCTTATGAATGCAGAGAAAAGAAGAATGACATTGCTAATAATACTACTAAGGAGAAAATATGCTATACTTGTAATAAGCATGGACACATTGCAAAAGACTACAAGGCGAAAATGAAACAAGTCTGGACACCTAAAGAGAAACTACAACAAAAGCCATATCAACCAAAGAGACAAGGTAACTCATATGTTTGGGATTATAATACATGGACTAATTGTACTGCATGTGGTCAGTATGGACATATTTCAGAAAACTGTTATAGAAAGAGTCAGATTGGACAATCAAGAAACTGGACAAATGCAGGAATGGCATGTATACATTGTCACAAGGTCGGTCATGTAAGCAGGAACTGCAGAGACCAAGCACCTGATGAAAACCATATATTTGAGAGTGGATATAACATTGCAGATATTATGAAGTTAAGGAACACAATGTGGAAGAAGGCATCTAATGAGAATGTTGAGTCTAGTAACACTGTCGGTGAAACCTCGTCCACTAGATTGGGTGACATCGGTACCTCCACTTAAGATGACAAGGTATGTATGGAACTGACATTTTAAATGATCACATTTTACATATAGCTCCTTATATATGATGTACAAATACCAAATCTGCATGTATGAAGATGCACTATGGTTTATATGTTATAAGTTTACAAATGTTATCTAGTCACTAAAAGAAGAAACGTGAGTTGGTTACCCATCGGTAATCACTATACAAGGTTAACCGACAATAGTATAAACTGATGAAGAAATTCTATGTTAACCAAGAAAAAGATATTGTAGACATTATCGAGCTAATAGCCACTTCATACCGAAAGTTAGGTCACGCATTTAATGCATCCAAGTTTGAGCGGGAATATCAAAAAACCCTATATATACATGAAAATAGAGTTCATTGTTACATTGCAATTTCAAAGAAAAGAGATTTTATAGAGAAGAGTTTGAGCTAAAGATTTTCAGAATAGATTCAAAGCTACTATAGATCAAACTGATGACAATTCTTCGACGATAACTAGTAAGTTCATCTTCCTATCAAACACTAGTTATCTATTGTTTGTCAAAACCCTAGAAACAATTTATGGCATCGTCTTCAACCGCAAGCAAATCTCAGAACATTGAGGAGGAAGTGGAATTAATTGTTAGGGCACACTTTGCCGAGGAGAAATTCAAACCTCGTCCCAAGGTTGCAGCACAAACAGATGATATGGGTGCATTTTCTAGTATCCCAGATGAGGTTTTATTAACAGAAGACGTTAGGGCTTACATTCACTGCAAGATCAGTGAAGTATGTGATTTTGAGACCATAGAAGATTATCAACAAATTTGTGGACCGGATGGTAAGATCAAATTTGAATATAAGAAGATTGAAGAGTTAGGGTTACGATGTTTCACATACTTCCCGCAATCCTTCCACAATGACTAGATAAGAATTGTGCTAAGTAGATTTCATGATGAAAAATTTTGGTTAGACAAACCTGTTGAGATCACCAAGAAGATTATCAGTAGGGTTACTGAGTACCCTACAACTGAAAAAGCCAAAGCCTTTCGAAGTTCGTCTCGTCCTGACATAGAAAAGAACACTGGAGCTCAATGGGATAGTAGGGCACTAAAAATATCAACTATCAAAGATCCAGCGGTAAAATTCACAGCTCATGTCATCGGGTACAAGATATTTCAATCAAGCAAACTGAATAGTGTACCCTGCAGCGCCATGGACATGGCTTACAAAATTATGAAGAAAGATCACTAGGTTGATCTTATCGAGCTACTTCTACACCAACTGCATGACAATATGAAGACAATAAAAGAAAATAAGTCTAATACATGTAAGTACGGATCACTTCTTGTCTATACATTCCTCTATTTGCAAAAATATGTACCGGGTATTGGAAAAGTAAACTGGCAATCGGACAAACTGATAACTACTCAAATTGGTGAAATGATGAGAAGTCTAGGAGATGATCTGAACAAGGAGTTAAATGCATATTTCAAGGAATTTCAAACAAAAATGCAACAAAGAAGCAGAATTCCAAAGGAATTAGTAAGTAAATTTGAAGATGACATATGCTTTGTGGTAAGCATAGACCACTCAATGATAAAGGCAGTAGAACCGAGAACAAAATGGCTAGCACCAATGGGTTATGAAATGAATCATGATTTCGCTTTGAAATCTATCAATGCATTGCTGGCATTACCAATAGACATCACTACTAGTAGGTTTGGAGTATATGAGGAAGCTAAGTCTAGAATAAAAATGAACATAGAGATCGGTAAAATGTCTAGAAGGCCAAAGAAAATGAGAAAAGATCTCTCAGAAAGATATGGAACTACATCTGACTCACCTAAGGATTCACTGGTTGATGAAGCAACCGAAGGTCAGTTACAGTTGGCTGACAAACCCTATGACAGCAAGGAGACTAAGTTAGACAAAGAAAAGGATAATACACTGGTTCCTCCCACCAATGATGAAGAAGAAATTCAACTACCCACAACAAATGAACAAGATATTTAGTTACCAGAACCTGAAGGAATGAGGACACATTTAGCAACTGTAGCACAATCTACTAAGAAAGAAGAAGTAGTAAAAGTAGCAAATAGAAGAGCAGCTACACCGACGAAGAAATACATAAAGAGAAAGAATAAGCAGGTAGCTGAGCCACCTAAGAAAAAGAGGAAATACATAAGGAGTAAGGAAGATATAGAGGAGACTGACACTAAAAATGACCCTGATCAATTCAAGCTAGTTTGTAATAGGGATAGTACTATAGAAGAAATTATTGAAGATATAATTGAGAATGGAAATCTGACAGATCCAGGTATAGGCAAATTTGGCAAAATGTCAATCGAGGAAAAAACAAAGATTGAACATGCTATCATCCAAATGATGATAAAATTCAAGAGAGTACCGATGGAATTTGCATGTCAATTGCCAAAAGAACTTGATGACAAAATAAGTGAAAGATGGGCTATTGCATTAGATACAGAGAAAAGGAAAAGAGAACGGTCATTAGGCTGAGTAGCCATACACTTTAGCTATGCTGAGGTAAGTGAATACATGACAAAGTATCAGGATAGATTTCTAGTCAAGAATAGAGCATTGCAGATCATGGATGAGAATGTGGATGATATGGATGTCATATGTGACTCCCTATGGACATCAATTTTGAAAGCAGAAGAGAAAGATGAACAAGAAGCATTCCTGAATTGTCTAAAAAGAGACACAATTCAAAAGATAAAGGTATTTTCATTGATGGTAACAAAGGTAAGAAAATAGAAGACAATGGTGTATCAGTTACCGAGGTAATTGATATCATAGGACAAAAAGAAGAAATCAAAATTTCATAGGATGCACCGGATCAAGTTAAGATCCACTTGCAAAAGAAAATTGATGATGATGCACTCATTGAGGACATCACTAACGGTGATCTTGATGATGCGGATGACAAAGATGTGACCATTACACAATTCGACACTGCTAGTGTGCTCACATCACTACTGGGTGAACTACCTATACTTGTAGAGGTAGTTGAGATAATCTCACAAGTACAACCCAATGTCTCTCATCCTGAGAAAATTAAAGATACTACTGAGATTCAAGCACCTGAGCAACCTGTAGATACAAATGAGCCTAAAAAACTAGAGGCACAATCTACAGAAGTAAAGGAACCTAAAGAAACCAAGTCAACTGAGGTGAACCCACCTGACACTACAACCGAGACTCCCACTCAATCTACCAAGGAGCAGAAGAAGGATGATATAGTGTCAACTGGTAAGGATACTCCGAGGAGTGAAGAAAAAGCTATTTTCGTAAGTGAGAAGAAGTCACCTCTTGCCTCAAAGAAGAAGAAGAAGAAGAAAGCCAAAGGGCCGGTCACCATTGATGAAGTTATCATTATACCCGAATGTGACCTGAGAACCCTAAGCCCCGAGGAACTAAGTCGGTATGGGGAGTTATGTTCAAGGAAAGCGGCACAAGAGAAGTTGAGGCAAGAACACAAACACAAAGAAGTGTTAAATGATGTATGGGATATTCTACAATAGATAGTACCGAAAACAAACATTGATGAGAATACTCCCATCATAGATCAACTTGCCACACTCGCTGATAAAATCAATGCCCCTGATACAGATGCAGACAAAAGAATAGAAGAAAGGGCAGAATCAAAGATTCAAAATAAATTGGCAGAAAGGATTAGCATAGAAGTGGCACTGAACAAAGTAAAATTATCTGAGGTCATTACCGAGGTAAAATCCATCACCCAGATACTCTATCAACTGCTAATCAAGCTTTGTACTTCAGACACCTTCACTGTAGAAGTTAGTGAAAAGATAAAAGGTTTAGAGGAAGAGATCAAGTCAAGTACATAAGAAGCTATCACCGAGCCAACTACTTTCTTAAAGCATATTAACCAAGTTCAGGAACTCTGGTGGCTGATAGCAGATTTAAGGAAACAAGAAGCGCACATTATCGATTAGGTTACAAAGTTACAGAAAGAACTCACTCCTTACTTGAAGATTTTTGAAACACACATTGTCAAAGCTGAGCAACTTGTAGCAACACTAAAAATTTTGGTGTTGGATAATATCTTTGACATGCATGCACAAGTCGGTCTTGAGCATATTGCTCTTACCAACTTGAAAGAGGATTGGGACAACCTCTTGGAGTCTATGAAGAAAACCCATCCAAACATTTTTGATAAGATGTAAGTATACATTATATTTTTTTGCATTTGGCATTATTATCAAAAAGGGGGAAAACCAACCATGTATATGCCAAATTAGTATACTTTGATATGTATATTACATACTACTGGGAGCATGCACCGAGGGGGAGTACTTTTTAGTACTTAGAAGTTTTTTGTTGTGGATATGTATATGGCGGAGACATAAGGAATATATAGAAACATTTTTTCTATATACATTTTGAAGTTTTGAAACTAATGCCAAAGGGGGAGATTGTTAATCTCTATTGAGCATTTAAGGTTGTCATTAGTATCAAAGGACAGTAAACAGGTCGGTCAGTTACTTATGTTGAGACAATCGATAACTAGAAGTAAGACAGAGCAGTCGGTAAAGCTTGTTACACCAAGCATCACATAGTTAACCGAGCACCAGTGACACTGACACCAACGGTCAGTAAACACCGAGCATCGCAGTATACACCGAGCAGATTATACAGTGTTTACCGATGATCACAAAAAATGGCATAGTAATCAGAAATGGCACATTATTCTATGCAAACAGTTATAATAGATTGTAAAATGGTTTACCAAGATCAAGGAGCATTTATTGTAAAAGATATTCATTAAATGCAATGATTATCTTATTTGTATTACTTGATCTAGGTTATTTTGCACTGTAGATCTTAGGGTTATGATTATTTTTGTAACCTAATTTTTGCTAAGGCAGAAAAATAGAACACTATATATTTTGTTTGTTTGCACCATTTTTATGAGGTTGTTGAACTAATATATATGAATCACAGAGCACTTGAAGAATTTTCCTATCTTCAAGACAATGAGTTTACCGAGTAGAATAGAGTACAAAGGTTATCAGATTGAGCAGAATCAAACAAGGCTACCAAGCAGAACAGAGCAGAGAACCATCACAGATAAGGTGATATTTTGATAAGCACTTATAGATCTATTTTAGACAAGTGAGTTGTCAACTAGTAGATAATTTACCTATTATTTTCTGACAATTGTGATAGAGTTTTTTGATAAATCTCTTAATAGAGTAGACTTAACAGTCTTTGTATAAATCTCTTAACCGAGTACACACTTCAATTAGTGTTGTTAAATCCTATAACTAGGTAGATCTAGCTAATCTAATATGTTACTCCTAACAGGGTAAGATCACCAGAAGTGATCAAAACTTGTAGCCTTAACAGGAAAACCTTTTCTATCTACAGTAGTGAAGAATTTGTGGGTGTCATCCCCACCACAGTTTTTACCTTCTAACAAGGGTTTCTGCGTTACCAAAATACTTGTGTTATGTGATTGTCATATTGATTTCATGTTGTTTACTTTCTTAAGTTAACTAGATGATTAATTTATGCAATTAGATTCAAGTTATTTTGATCAGTTATTATAGTATTCAGTTATATATCAGAAAGGTTATTACAAATAAATTTTTTGAAGGAACTGATTCACCCCTCCCCTCTCAGTACCTATCTATCCTAATTCCAACAATACATATATATGTGTGCCTGTATTAGTGATTTGGAGTTTAGGATTATGTTTAAATGAAATTATTTTCCATGCTGTATGTATAAGAATATTTCTACATTTGTAAAGAGGCTGTAGAGTCCTTAGTATTCTCCTTGTATCTCATTTCTTATCTAGAATGTCCATGAGTTCTTCGAGGCTTTAGAACTTCTATTTCAACCCTACAGTTTCATATCTATTTCTATACCACCTTTCTTTGTCTAGATCTAGAATAGATTTGTTGGATAGATAGGATGGATTGATGTCCATTTCTAAAGGGAAACTAGGAAATCTCAAATGGGTCCTACCCAGATTAGGCAACCATAGTCCCCATAATGCCCAATTTTACCCATAAGTTAGAGTTGATAGTCATTTTTTGTAGTTTCTAGAAATCGGTAAAAACATGCAGTTAGTGTTAACCAAGCAATCAGTATTAACTAAGCAATAGTTTCAACCAAGTAGTTAGTGTTAACTGACCAGACTATATCAACTGACCAAACTATGTCAACCAAGCAAACTAGTGTCAACCAACCAAACTGTGTCAACTGACCAAACTAGTGATGACCGACCAAACTGTGTCAACCGAGAAAACTATGTCAACTGAGCAAACTAGTGTCAACTGACCAAACTGTGTCAACCAAGCAAACTAGTGTCAGCCGACCAGACTGTATCAACCGAGCAGATTAGTGTGAACCGAGGAAAATAGGATTTATACAAGTATAACATTTAAGTATAAGTCACCATAATTTTAAGTTATACTTGTATAAAGGAATTAGGTACCTTTTGGGATGATTGAGATAGGTCTCAGCTTCATAGGAGTTAAGATGCAACTTCTAATTTTGAGATTTCTTAAAAAATTCAGACTTAGTTAAATTTCAGGCATATGGAATTTTGTATAAACTATATGGAATTTTGTGTAAACTTTATACATGATCATTACTATTTGGTGGAAGTCATATGGTGCATTTACATGCTTTAATAGGGTTAGGATGTGTTTAGGAAGTAGGATTAAGGTTAGGGATTGTCTAGAGGTTCAGGACTATTCTAGGTCTTCCTAAATGCTCCAAAGTTTCCTAAACATCCCTAAAACTCTCCTATTCTTCTCTATTCATTGATGTAAGTTCTCAAATGTGTTATGGCTGGTTTTAATTCATGTATTAAGTGTTTATGGAGTGTTTTATTTCTTATATGATGTACTTGTGATGTGTGGGTTAAGGGTAGAAAATGTAAGAACACCAATTGAGTGGCTCTTAGTGTGGGGCCGGGGCCCTAAGTGGCTAGTACCAAGATAACCGACTGAGAGTTATTTTAACAAGTGAATATTTAATTAAAACTTATGGGAATGGGTTCAAACACTAAAAATATTAATATGTGCATCACACATGCCATTAGTGCTAGTTAAGGCTATGGATGGGTGTGGGAGAAGGTGCCTATGCATAGGTACGATCGAATGGCACTTGTCTGTATGAAAGGCATTCGGTTCCGCATGTACCTACTTGGGGGTCAGGGCCCTAAGTGGCTAGTACCAGGACAACCCAAGGCGTGAGGGCTATGTGATGACACTCACTTAGGTTGTTGCTTAGATTTTCTACCAAGCTTTAGAACCTTTGGGAAAAGATCTATGCTTTGACTTTCTTTTCATTTTCTATTTGGGAAAGGTTACCCAACCCTAGGTATGGCCTAGCTATTCCTTCTTTATGGACCTTGGTGTTTATCTCCTAGCATAGGGGAGTGGGCCTTTTGGTATCTATGTGGTTGGGTGGTAAATCTTTTTATCGAGGTACCTTTTGTAGATGTAGTGCTTAAGGATTCGTGCTTGCTTATGTTCCAGTTTTTGAAGAATGAAGACTTGTATTTATCTTTCATGATGTAAAATTTATTATTACCTCCCAAGAGGAGATGAATGTAATGTAATCATTAATGTATTTCAAAATGATGTATTTGGAATGGGTAGACTTAAGAAAAAGGAAAAAGGGAAAGCATGAACTTTATATGAAGTATGATTTTGTAAGATTTCAAGTAAAGTAGTATGTTTCTCATTATAGATGAATAAAAGAAAAGCTAGTGAAACAAATGTAATATTTGTAATGTATCAAATGTTTAAATGATTCTATTATTATTGTTTTAAATGTTATATCATTTATAAAGGATACTTAGGGATATAGATGGACTTAAATGGAAAATTGAAATGAAAGTACTTTATATTTCTTTACAAAGAATCTTCAAATGTTGAGATGTAGTTAGAAGGAAATCAAGTTGTTAGTACACTCTATGAGTTTAATGATTTATACATTAAATGAAAAGGGAACCTTGGAGGAATCTAAGTTAATCTATGTGTCTTTTATATAATTCTTTTAAAAATTCAAAAAAATTCATAAATAATTACTTAGGTTTTCTTTTACAAAGAGAATCTTTGTTCTCTTCCCCGGTTCCCTTGTGGGGCATGACATTGTACCTCTCAAATACTTGAGAATCCACTTTATTACATTCCAATGTTCTTTTCTAGGATTGTGTTAGATAACTGAGAGGGGGGGTGAATCAGTTAAGTCCAGTTATCCTACAGTCCCAAACACTCTCAAATGTATAAAACAATTCCTTCATATAAACTTTAAATAGTTCGGTAAAAAATTCTCTATGCATTTTTGTTCATTAATCATATACATGTAAAATTAACTAGTGTATATACTGATCAAATCATTAATTGTAATGTGTAAAGAAAAATAACAAATCATCACATCCATACACATATAACACTTGATTTTTAACGTGGAAACCCTGTTAGGGGAAAAACCACCTGGGACCGTTAATCAAAATAATTTCATTCTTCTGAAGTGATCTCGGTTAAGAGCCAACCCTATCAAAGGCTACAAAACACACTGTAAGGTGTGACCTTATTAGAGGATTTATCACTAGTAGTTCTTCGTGACCATACATTCACTTGGGGTCAACAAGAAAAAAATCAACATTCAATGAATGTCATAATGAAATAAATAAAGACTGTTAAGTCCCACTCAGTTAAGAGATTTATCTATAGAAATGGTTAGAATGCAACAGTAAATGATCTAACTCAAATACAACTTCCATTGCAGATTTTCAAATCTATGCTAAGCTCAAAATACCTCTGGCCATCATAATCTCTTCAATTTATTTCTATCCTCCAACTTTGTTATGCTCGATTAATTCATTTCTTTGATGCTCAGTGTAGTCTGTAGAATTATTCAGTTCTCACTTCAACCTGTCTGACTAGATTTGCATGAATAAAATCTTCTCCTCACAAGAATTATCATTATGAATCTCTTGTCTCCTTAAATAGACATGATAAACCATTTTCTTCTTAGCCATAGATTTTCCTCTTAATCTCCATTGTTGATTTTTATGCTTTAACCTTGATTGGAACTTGTGTCTCAAATGCATTTCAATATTCATCATCTGATCATCCTTGAATTTTTTAATCCTTAGATCTTCATAGAAAACTTTATCTGTAACCTCAAAGTCATCCATATTTTTCCAACTCATAATCTCAAGTCAGCAATCACATGTTCCATATTATTTCTTTCACTCGGTCAATACCATGATGTGTCGATGACTTCCTGCTTGATTAATACTATACTTGGTATACACTACACTTGCTCAGTGTACACTATTTCAACTTGATGTACACTAAGTTCTTCATTTACCAACCACATAAGCTTGTACAATCTTGATCTTCAATTCTTAACAGAATCATGTAATACAATCAAATCACTACCAAACTATTATAGACTCATCAATAAGTTACCCAATGAATATCATACTCATATCTTGATCATTCATCTCATCTTCATGTTAGTATCTCATTCATTCACCATTATTACCTTCTTCAGATGTTTGCAACTACCATGATAAGTACAGTCAAAACTAGTTGACATCAATGACAATATAATAACTGATTTAATATCTCACATATACCATTATAGCTTCGGTGATCATCTTCACATTAGTCAATTAGTTGTAGTATAACATTCTCTCCCTTTGGCATTGATGGCAACACAATATGAAATATGCCATAGAATACCAAACATCTTAAGTATCTACAACTCTGTATATATGTTGTGACTTGGTAATGCATTTAATATGTTTAATCACTATACAACATCAATTGAATAGACTCTTCCATTCAGTTAGCTTCATTCTTAACTGATATTCTTGTATTCTTATCTCAAATGTTTCATGATCATCTCTCTCTCTCTCTCTCTCTCATATTTCATGTAATCTATCTCCCTATAGATCTCAATCTGAATATTTCATGTAATCTCTCTCCCTTTGATAGAAATGCCAAAGATAATCAACTCTTTAGTATCCAAATCATTACCTCTATTATTCAGTTCAGATTCATGTACCTTGCATGTATAGATATGTAATTTCATTTTGTCTTCCATCTTCTTCTTCTTCATAATCTTAGGAATCCAAAAGTGTGAACATCATGCATCAACATCATTAGATTTTCTAATAAAGTACAGTTTGATGCAACCCCATATCACTTTAATAACTGTTAGACAGGGGATGGCCCCTAGTCTACTTCTCAAGTATTAAAATTTATCCTTCAATAAGGGTTTTGTGAACATATTAGAGAGTTGCTCTTGTGATTTCACATATTCCAATCTGACTTATTTTCTTGAATTTTCTCCCTCAAGTAGTGATAATTAATAGATATGTGCTTCATCTTTGCATGCATCACTAGATTCTTTGAAATATTAATAGAGCTTGTATTATCACAATAGATTATCACTTGATCAGTGATCTCCTCATTCATACCTTCCAACAATTATTTTATACATGTAGTATTTGAATAATTAGCAGCAATAGAAACATATTCTACTTCAGTAGTGGACTGAGAAATCTATCCTTGTTTCTTACTTATCCATGTTACTAATATTTCTCCTAAGAAAAATGCTCCACCAGTAGTGCTTTTTTTATCATCAATGTTTCTAGACCAATCAGCATCAGTGTAAACTCTGAGTTCAAAATTGATTTCTTTCTTATACCATAATCCATAATTTACAGTGTTCTTCAAGTTTCTCAAAATTATTTTTACAACAATCATGTGTGACTCTTTAGGATTAGCAGAAAATCTAGCCACAATTCCAACAACATGTGCAGTATCTGGTCTACTATGCACTACATACATCAACTTGCCAATCATTGATCTATATAAAATTTGATTTACCTCTGTTGACTTGTCATCCTTATTCAACTTGCATTTGGTTACCATAGGTATACCAACTGGTTTTGAATCCTCCATATTGAATATCTTTAAGACTTCTTTGATGTAGTTTTCTTATGTGATATAGATGCCATCCTTCAGTTCTTGTATTTGCAAACCAAGAAAGAATGTGATCTCTCCAAACATCGACATTTCAAACTCTTTCCTCATTTCATCAACAAATGACTTACATAAAGTATCATGACTTCCAAATATTATATCATCAACAAAAATTTCAGCAATAAGAATCTAATCATCAGTTTCACATTTCAAATATAAATTGTTGCTATCACTTGTTCTAAAAAATATAATTCTTATGAGATAAGAATGCAACCTTTCATACCATGTTCTTGGTGCTTGCTTCAGTCCATATAATGCCTTGTGTAGCTTACATACCATATTTTTTTTATTAGGATCAACAAAACCTTTAGGTTGTTCAATGTATACCTCTTCTTCAAGTATCCCATTCAAAAATACAGATTTCACATCCATTTGATATACCTTAAATATTTTATAAGCAACATATGCAAGTAGTATTCTTACTTTTTCAAGTATAGCAGTGAGTGCAAAAGTTTCTCCATAGTCAATTCCTTCTTCTTGTGCATAACCTTTGCAAACTAGCCTTGCTTTTTTCTTTGTTACATCTCCATTCTCATTCAATTTGTTTCTAAATATCCATTTAGTTCCAGTCACATTTTTGTCTTTTGGTCTCGGTACCAATGTCCATGTATTTTTTTTCTATATTTTCTCAATTTCTTCATTCATTGGCTTGATCTATTCATCATTTGCCAATGCATCTCTAACAGTTTTAGGCTCAAATTCACAAACTAAACATGTGTTATTTCTTAACTTACTTCTACTCATCATTCCTACTCTTTTGTCTCCAATTATATGATCTTGTGGATGGTGTCTTCTCACATACTTTGCAAGTATAGGTTCAAATCTATGTTCTTCAATGTGTTCTCCACTTGGCGCATGATCACCATTCCCATCAGTAATTATTTGTTATTTCTTGGTCTATGAGGATTGTTTCTTGGTAACATTATTATGTTGATTGATGACTCCAGACTATTTCTCAGGTAGAATTTCAGGATCTTCAATATAAACAAATCTACCATAGTCTTCCAGTTCTTTCTTTCTTTCTTCATCATTCTTTTCTACAAAATCATCAACTCTCACATTTTCACTTTCAATCATCATGTTAGTATCCTTTTTCAAACATTTATAGGCCTTACTTTTAGTAGAATATCTGAGAAATATGCCCTCATCACCTTTTGAATCAAATTTTCCATTTCTACCATCTTTCAGAATGTAACATCTACTTCCAAATATTTTGAAATAACTCACATTAGGTGTGTAACCATACCATAGCTCATAATGTGTCTTGTTTAATTCTTTCTTCAGTTTAACTTGATTCAATGTGTAAACAATAGTATTAACAACTTCTCTCTAATACATTTGTTCAACACCTTTTTCAATCATTAGTGCTCTAGCACAATCAACAATTGATCTATTCCTCCTTTCAACAATCCCATTCTGTTGGGGTGTTCTCGGTGTAGATACCTATCTATTTATTCCATGCTACAAAAATTGGTAAACTCATCAGAAATGAATTCACCACCTCTATCTGACCTTAAGCATTTCAGTTTCTTACCACATTCTTTTTCCAATTTTTCTTTGTACCATTTAAACATTTTGAAAGCTTCTAATTTTTCTTTTAAGAACATGAAAATCATCATCCTAGGGAAATCATCGATAAATAAGATAAAATATCTATCTCCATAATGCTTTGAGTTCTCATTGGACCACATAAGTCAGTATGAACTAACTCCAAAATAGCATTAGATGAGTAATGTTTTCTCTTGAAACTAGACTTTGACATCTTACCCATTTGACATTGTTTGTGCATTACATGGTCAGGTTTGGATATACTTGGTAAACCTCTAACTCTCCTTTTCTTACTAATCTTAACCATGTTGTCAAAGTTCACATGACATAACCTCTTGTTCCATAACTAGACATCTTCATTTCTAGCCAACAAACAAGAAGTTTCAGTATTGTCCAAGTAGAATAAATTACCTTTTGATTGTTCACCAGTACTGATCAAATTTCCAGAGTCATCATAGATTTTCACCTTTCTTTTCTCAAATGCAACTCGGTGACCAATATTATTCAACTATGCTACACTCAATAGATTATAGTTAATTCCTTTCACCCTATATGCATTTTCACATATGATCTTATTATTCGATAGTATAGTTCCTTTACCTTTTACTTGACAAGGTGTATCATTTTCCATTTTCACACATCTACCATTATAATGTTCAAGATATTCAATTTTTTCTTCATCACCAGTCATGTGATGTGTGAAACCACTATCAATAATCTAAGTATCATTCTTGCTAACTTTAGAAATAAGTTCTTTTTCAACATACCTTTCTTCTTCTTCAGAATCTTCCTTCAATGCAACAAATACAACTTCTATGTCTTCACCAGTTTTGGTCTCGGTGTCATTATCTTCATCTTCAACTAGGTATCATGCCTTCTTACCTTTATCTTTGTAATCTTGGTTGTCTCTGTTACCTCTTTGTCAGTTACTTCTATAATCTTAGTAATCTCTTCTATCATTTTTCCTTTCATTTGATCTTCCACTTATTTTCTCATCCTCTTTTTTGTCAAGACATCTTGCAGCAATATGACCTACCTCTTTACATTTAAAACATACTAATGGTAGCTTACCCTTTTATCTTCCTTTTCCCTTCGGTAACCTTCTAGCCATTAATGCTTCAAGTTCATCAAGTCCATCTTTCTCAACTTCACTTTCACTTTCATTTCTTATCTTATATCTATTGCTTGATCTTCCAATATTCAGAGATGACATAAATGGAGATTCTACCGTAGGTAAACTACTATTATCATAGTTGTTAAGATCAAATGCAGTCAATGTACCAATTAGACTATCAAGAGAAATATTATTACTAGGAGTTACTCTCATTTCATGAATTGTTGATACTCTAATAGCATAGGCAAGTAACAATGTTCTTAGAATTTTATTTACCACAGTGTCTTCTTCAATAATTCCACTTGCTCCTCAGATAACATTCACCACTTTCTTGATTCAGTTTTTGTATTAAGTGATGTTTTCACCTTCTTTCATCTTCATATCATCAAACTTTCCTCTTAATATTTTTTATTTTTCCCTTAGCACATTCACATCTCCTCCATGAACTAGTGTAAGCTTGTCCCACATTTGTTTTACAATTGTACATTTCTTAATGTCTTCAAATTTAGCATCTGATAGAGAAGAAGCAATCTCAATCATCATAGCATTATGTTCTTGTCTTTCCTTCATTTGTGTGACAGTCAAGGGACTAGTGCTAGTTATAAACTCATTTTCCAAATAGTAAAGTGCAGAATCTCCAATCTCTAATAAATACAACTTCATCCTACTTTATCATGTTGAGAAATTATCTTTGTTTAGTTTTCACCTCTCTCTCTTATACATCCTGTTATCTTTAACTTAAGTCCTTCAAACTTCTTCCTTCAAGTACTCTAGCTCTGATACCAATTGTTATATAACTAAGAGGGTGGGGGGGGGGGAGGTGAATCAGTTAAGTCCAGTTATCCTACAGTCTCAAACACTCTTAGATGTATAAAACAAATCCTTCATATAAAATTTAAATATCTTGGTAAAAACTTGTCTGTCTTTCTGTTCATTAACCCAATAACAGTAAAATTAACTAGTGTATATACTGATCAAACCAATAATTGTAATGTGTAAAGAAAATAATAAATCATCACATCTATACACACATAACACTCTATTTATAATGTGGAAACCCTTTTAGGGGAAAAACCACCTGGGACCGATACCTGAAATAATTTCACTCTTCTAAAGTGAGATCGGTTAAGAGCCAACATTGTTAAAGGTTACAAAATAAACTGTAAGGTGTGACCTTATTAGAGGATTTATCACTAACAATTCTCCATGACCAAACATTCACTTAAGTTCAACAAGAAAATAATCGCCATTCATTAAATGTCATAATGAAATAAATAAAGACTATTAAGTCCCACTCGATTAAGAGATATATTTGTAGCAATGGTTAGAATACAACAATAAATGATCTTATTAAAATACAACTTCCTTTGTACATTTTAAGATCTATGCTAATCTCAAAATACCTCTGGCCATCATAATCTCTTTAATTTATTTCCATCCTCCAACTCTATTCTACTCGATTAATTCCTTTCTCTAACACTCAGTGTAGTTTGCAGAATTTCTCAGTTCTCACTTCAACCTCTCTAACCATCTTCACATGAATACAATCTTCTCCTCACATGGATTATCATTATGAATCTCTTGTCTCCTTAAATAGACATGATAAACCATTTTCTTCTCAGCCATAGGTTTTTCCTCTCAATCTCCATCATTGATTTTTCCGCTTCAACCTTCCTCAAAACTTGTGTCTCAAACACATTTCAATATTCATCATCTGATCATCCTTTAATTTTGTTAGTCATAGATCTTCATAAAAAAAATTATCTTTAACCTTGGAATCAGCCATATTTGTCCATCTCATCATCTCAAGTCAGCAATCACATGCTCCATATTATTTCTTTCACTCGGTCAAAACTATGATGTGTCTATGACTTTCTGCTTGATTAGTATTGTACTCGGTATACACTACACTTTCTCAGTGTACATTGTTTCAACTCGGTGTATAATAAGTTCTTCATTTACCATCCACATAAACTTGTACAATATTGATCTTCAATTCTTAATAGAATCATGTAATACAATCAAATCACTATCAAACTATCATAGACTCATCAATAAGTTACCCAATGAATACCATACTCATATCTTGCTCATACATCACATCTTCATGTGAATATCTCATTCCTTCACCATTATTACTTTCTTCAGATGTTTTCAACTATCATGATAAGTACAGTCAAAACTAGTTGACATCAATGACAATATAAAAACTGATTTAATGTCTCACATATACCTTTGTAGCTTCGGTGATCATCTTGACATTAGTCAATCAGTTTTAGTATAATATATTGTTCATATACATGCTCACAACTCCCACTACATGTGAAATATATGTCATTGTACAAACCATGGCATACATCAAATTGCTAATGATTGAAGATTATGGAACCTTAGACATGTAGTCCATCTCCTCTTGTGGCTTGGGGATCCTCTCCATGGAGAATCTAAAATGACTAGGTAAAGGTGTAGTAACTAGTTTTGCATCTTGCATCTGAGATCTATTCAACACCTCTATATAATCACTTTGAGACAATGTTAATGTGTGATTTTTCCTATCTCTAGTAATCCTCATACCAAGGATTTGTTTTGTTTCACCCAAATCCTTCATATAAAATGAATGTTATAATATTTATTTAAGGGCACTTATATGTTTCATATTAGACCCAAAAATAAGCATATCATCAACATATAATAATAGAATAATATAGTTACCATTATTTTCTCTCTTAAAATAAACACAATGATCAGAATGACATCTATTATAACAATGTTCAGCCATAAAACTATTGAATTTCAAATACCATTATTAGGGTGCTTGTTTCAGCCCATATAATCTCTTGTTCAACCTATGCACTAAGTCATCCTTACCTTTGACCTCATACCCTTGTGGTTGTTGCATATGACTCTCTTCCTCCAAATATTCATGGAGAAAATCTATCTTGACATATAATTGTTCCAAATGAAAATCTTTTATAGCCACAAGACTTAGAATAGTTTGAATTGAAGTCATTTTAACAATAGGAGAAAATATTTCATCAAAATCAAAACCTTTTTATAAAAAAAAACCTTTTATCACAAGTATAGCCTTGTATATTTTCTTTCCTACATGCTCTTCATTTAATGTGTAAACCCATTTGTTAGGCAATGCTCTTTTACCTTTAGGAAGATCAAATAACTCACAAGTTTGATTTTGTATCAAGGAATCCATCTCCTCTTTCATTCCTTGCTCCCACTTCTTTCTAGTTTCAACTTGCATTGCTTCTGCATAACTTTCCAGTTCACTTGAATAAATCAATAATACATAATATAATGAAGGAGAATATCATGTAGGAGATATATTTATCCTAGAAGATCTCACTGGAGTTTGAGAAACTTCTTTTGATTTTGGTTGTTCAATTTGTTTTATCATTTTTGGTATTACATTAATTGGGATCTCATCAAGCACTATGTTCTCTATTTGTTTCTTTATTTTCTTCTTTTCATGTACCTAATCCTTATACATGACTTTTTCATTGAATATGACATCTTTACTCCTAATGATTTTGTGATTCTCGTAATCCCATAAATGATAACCAAATTCATTAACTCCATATCCAATGAAAGTACACTTCTTGGATTTTGTATTAAGCTTTGATTAGTTTTCTATATTAATATGAAAAAATGCTTCACAACCAAAAATTTTCAGAAATGAGTATTTACCTCTTTTATTATCCATGCCTCCCCTAGAATACCACCATATAAGGAGCTTGAAGGCCTTCTATTTATTAAGTAACAAAAATATCTACAACATCTGCCCAAAATTTTAAGGGAAATCCTACATACAATCAAATTCTCCTTACAAGATCCATGATTCTTTTGTTCATCCTTTTCGATGCACCATTTTCTGGAGGGATTCTAGAATCTGTATTTTGTTTACAAATCCCATGATATGAACAATAATTGTAAAAATATCTACTACAATATTCACCTCCATTATCTAATTTGAGGTACTTAAACTTGTTTGAGGTCTCATTCTCAGCCAAAGCTTTCTATTTCTTAAAGATTTCAAATACATCATATTTTCTCAAAATAAAATAAACCCAAGTCTTCCTAGTTACATCATCAATAGAATTTTTTTAATAATAAGAGGCACTAAGAGATGATACCTAATCTTGTCCTCATACATCTAACTTTACAAGTTCTAACTTTTCATTCTTCCTTTTCTTCCCAACTATGAGAAATATGGCTCTCTCTCTTCTTCTTTTTTCTATAAACACAATTTTTACAAAAATTCAAATCAACTTGTTTCAAACCTGACAATAAATTCTTCGAATGGAGAAGTTTCATCCCCTTCTCACTCATGTGCCCAAGTCGATTGTGCCATAGAGTTGTATATGTTTCTATGAAAGTTGAGGAAATAAGATAATTAGTATTACTAGTACATAAGTACAATGTAACTAACTTTTCCCCATTTTCTATTATCAGTGAGATTTTAATAACCTTCCACAAATTGTCTGTGAATATGACTATGCAACCTTCACTTCCCATTTGTATCGCTGATATTAAATTTATTCTCAAATCAGGAACATGTCTCACCTCTTTTAGTAGCCATTAATTTCCATTTGGTAATTTTATCTATATATTTTCCTTTTCAACAATTTTGTATGGTTCATCATCACCTAAATAAACCTATCCAAAATCACCTTGAACATAGTCTAGAAAATATTTTCTATGGGGTGTGGCATGGAAAGAATCCCTTGAGTCTAACACCCAAGAATCAGTAATATTATCTATTAGTAAACAGATTTGTCCTTTGATATATCTTTCTTATAAAATCACTTTATCACCCATTCAAAAGACAAAAAATTACTAATAGTTGGGTAAGTGTTCTTTTAATCACTTCCCTTTGATTTTATCTTAGGTACAACTCCCTAGGGTTGATCTTCAATAAATTTCAAATACTAATTTTTTAGTTCATCTTTTAACCAGAAAGCTTAAAAAAAGGTTTCTATATCATTCTTGGATGACAAGCTCTTCAACATTATCTAAGAAAAGGAACTTAAGATAAAAGAGAGTAGAAAATACACAGTTTTCCATTACTAGTAACCATTGTAAAAATAAAACATAAATATTCTTCTAAAAAATGAACAAGATAAAGATTGTAGATGATTCAAGTTATTGTGAAACTTTCATAGCACAATACAAAATAAATTAAAATGTCAGCATAGAAAATTAATTCATTCATTTCAAACAACACATATTTGAAATGTAAGTGTATATGTAAATCACTATTGCAACACAGGAAAAAATGTATATATCGTTCAACAGTAAAACCAGATTCATCAAGTCTTTTCTAACCTCTAATAAACTAAAGTAGAAAATTATCTAGTTCTCACAAAATTTTGAGCCCTTTCACAGTCTTTAACTGTCCTACTTATAGTTTCAACAAACCAAGAGGTCTCCCTAAAAACCTGACCTCTCGAACAAATAGTTATTTAGATAAACCAAAGTAAAAATGACACCTTTCCTTAATAGTTTGCATGTAATAAAGAAAAGGAGCTCAATTTTCAAATTAGGATCCTTATCGATGGCACATTCTTCACTTCCAGCGAGACTTTCTCCTTCATCTGCAACAGAATGAGTTGACTCCCATTATTTGTATGCTTGGATGAGTTGCTTAGCTAGTGGAAAATGTGGGATTTTCATGTTCAAGGTCCTAGTCATCGAGGCCTCTTTAGTCCATTTTAGCTTCTTGACTTTCTCAATTGTCTTGGGAAGTTGATCAATGCATAGGTACAATAGAGACTCAATTCTAGATATCCGTGTTAAGTCTAAGGCTTTTGGATTAATCTTCTCCTTAATTTTGTTCATGGTGGATTCAAATACCTCCATGGATTGTTTCAATTCCTGATCACCATGTAACTTGTTGAATATTTATAAGAGAAATTGATAACTTTTAGCTCATTCATCATGGTATTCTATATTTGTTTAACCTCATTTTCACAATCCTTAGTTTTGGCTATGGTATTCCTGATGGTGGAAATATGCCAGCTAATGTTCTTTCTTAAAATGAAGAAAGTTGACTCAATAGAATATTTCAAGGATTCCTCAGTATAGAATTTGGTGTAGCCATACCTCTCAATTTCTAGGAACTTTGTCATAGCAGTAGCCCATTTTTCTTCCTGTCTATCCCATACTTGTCGTTGTGCTTGTGATTCTCCCACTAGGGCTTCAACATCATGGAGAATGGCATAATTATATTTGACATACTTGATACCACTACTAATCACCTCATTCATCCATTCATCTTGTAGTACCCACCCATAATTGCTTTCAGTTTTCAGTGCCATACTCTTTAGGTCACATTTCATGTGTGCAAATATTATTATTTTAGTAAATGTTGATGGTTTGGATAATGATTACTTTATGTTGCCATGTGATTTCATAATTAGATGATGAAAATTATGATGCAATATTTTATGCTTTAATGGTTTATTGATGTACTTACCCCATACTTGCATGTGTATGGTGATTATGTGTATGTACTGGTTTGATGTGTCTATATGGTAGAGGGCGGAGGTGTAGTTATTTGCCTTGTCGAGATCCACACGACTGACCGTACCCTATCATTGGCTGTTATATATTGTATGGCCAATGTCTAAAATGTAAACTAAAACGTAATGTCCCATATGTCTATGTATGTGCATCCATTGTGTAACACTACTGGTTTGACATTGAATAGTACAGACTTTTTTATGTCAGAATTGGACAGAATGCGAGTACGCTGGTTGCCAACATTGAATTCAATGCCATATTTAATTCCTTTAATTTCTACAGAAAATCCATTAGCATAAATGAAAAAATGCATTTTATTATTCATTTTTTCTACAAAACTATACAACATTTACATATTATATATTATATATTATATATTTAATTTTATTATGATCTATAAATAATTATATTATAAGATATTTATTGTATTATTTTTGTTAATTATAATATTATATTATTTTAATATTATTTTTTTATTTTATACATTTATAAAATAATAATTAAATTTAAAATAAAAATATAATTTAATAATACATATAATTAAAAAATTAAAAAAAATTCTAGAATTTTAAAATATAATTCAATATATGCATTTTAAAAAATTAATTATGATAATGAATATCTTTTTATCTATTGTTAAAATGAGTTGTTTATTTATTTATTTTTTATTAAGGTGATAGGATTATTTATATTTTAAATATAAGTTAAACATGTAATCAAAGTTTTAATTTATTTAGAAATTTAAAAAAATAGAAATATAAAAAATTAATTAAGATATAAGTTAAACATGTAGTCAAAGTTTTGATTTCTTTATTGTTCAATTAGGTTTTGGGTTATGGTTAAGTTTTGTTTAATGCTATAGTTATAGTTAGGGTTCGAGTTGGTATAGAGTTTGAGTTATGTTTAGTTTAGCTATATGGTTAGGGGTCATTTTATGTGTAGTTAAAGGGTTTAATTTGGCTAACAATTAGGATTTAATTTATTTAGGGTAAGAATTCAATTTGGTTTACTATTAATGTTAAGGTTTAATTTGGTTAAGGATTATGGTTCTACTTGATTTAGTCTTACAAATAGGGTTGAAGCTAGTTAAGGTTTTTGGTTCAAGTTAGGTTTAGATTTATGTTAGGGTTCAATTTAGTTTAGTGTTATAATTTAGTGCTAAAGTTGGTTAAGGATAATTTGCTTTTAATTTAGCTTAGGTTTTGGGTTACCTTTGGTTTGTGTTAGCATTAGGGTTAATTTTGGATTATTTATAGGGGTGGAACATAATTTGGTTTCAAATTAGGTTTTTCTTTGATTGAATATTTATTTTCTTTAGTGTTATGGTTGAATCTACTTCAACATTCAATCAGTTTTAGGGGTATGGTTCACTTTGGTAATTGCTATAGTTAGGGTTCAAGTTGGTATAGGACTTGCATTAAATCTAGTATTTTTTTAGGGTTATGGTTAAAGAATAAGGTTTAATTTAGTTTAGGGAAATAGTTCAATTTTGCTTAGTCTTAATGTTAGTCTTATAGTTAGGATTTAAGTTGGTTTAATAGGTTTTTGGTTTATGGTTAGGTTTACCTTTAGGGTATGAGTTTAATTTAGTTCATTTATATAGTTAAGGTTGAAGTTGGCTTAGGATTTGTTTTTATTTTGTTTAGGTTGTGGGTTTAATGTATTTTTTGTTAGCATTAGGTTTGAATTTGGATAAATGTTTAACTAGCATTAGGGTTCAATTTGGTTTATTGTTGGGGTCGTGATTCTATTTGGTTTAAGTTTACAATTCAGTTTGACATAATGTTAGGTCTATACTTCAAGTTGATTTTATGTTCAATTTTATTTAGGTGTAATGTTAAGGTTGATATATGATTGGTTTCATGATTAGTTTAGGGTTGGGATTAGAATTTAATTTATGTCAAGGTTTTATAATGATTACTTTTATATTTGGATTTTAGTTCTAGGTTATGGTTATGGTTAAACTAAATTTACATGGAACTATAGTTAAATTTGGTAGAGTGTGAGGGATTAGATATAGAATGATATATAGGTTAAGGATTAAAACATCAACCAAAATTTAATAAATACTAAATTTTAATTTATTTTAGTGTTAAGGGGTTCATATTAGGTTTTTACTTAATTTTAGTGTATGGGTATAATTTAGTTTATGATTAGGGTTCAATTTGATAAATTGTTGAATTTATAAATTATGTAATTGTACACTAAATAAATTTATTCAATAGTAAAATAAATATTAAAGTCTCACACTTCAATATTTTCAATATTTGAATTTTGATGTTTATTATTATTTTCTTTCCTTTATTTATTTTATTGTTAATGTTGATGTAATTGAATATTTATATTTTCTTCACATTACATATAGGACATCATAATTTAGATATGAAATTGATTCACATGATGCAATTTTTGGCAATGTAAATGAGGTTAAAATAAAAGTCTAAAATTTTACTAAAAAGTAATAATGATTGTATTAATGTGCTCTTTTTTAAGTTAAAAACGAAGAAAAAAATTATAACCAAAATAAATTATCAAATATAAAATATAGAAAATATGTTATGTTAATTTTTTTGAAATTGTTAATATTAATTTTTAATTTTTAATTATAAAAATATTTAATTATTTAAATTGTAAATATTTAATTATTTAAATTGATATACATAATTAAAAATGATATGATGATGTATATATTATTAAATTAAATATTTATTTTAAATTATTATATTTAAAAAACTATAAAATAAATAATGCTAAAAGAATACACTATTATAATTGACTAAAATAAATAATATACTTAATACATTGTAATATAACTATCTATATAGATTTTAAAACTTAAATCAACCTATATGATTATTGAATAATAATAACTAGCATCATTAATTCATGATGTTTTCTTGCAATTTATATTTTTTTAGATATTTGTCAAATTTGTTACTGGTTTTTTTTGTTATTGGTTTTTTTGTTACATAATATTGATAGCAAATAAATAGGAAATGAAACACAAAATACCTTTATAAGATTAGGAGTAAAATAAAAAATTTGAATAACAACAAGAAATAAAAATCACAAAAATAAAACAGCTAAAAACCAAAAAAATTTTTTTGAAATGAGAGATCTTGAAATCAAAACTTTGACTACATGTTTAATTGATATCTTAATTAAATTTTTATATTTCTTTTTTCTTTTAATTTTTAAATAAATTAAAACTTTGATTACATGTTTAACTTATATTTAAAATATAAATAATCACATCACTTTAATAAAAATAGAAAAACTAAACAACTCATTTTAAGAGTAGATATAAAGCTATTATAATTAATTTTTTAAAATGCATATATTGAATTATATTTTAAAATTTAGAATTTTCAATTATATTTATTAATAAATTATATTTTTATTTTAAATTTAATTATTATTATTTAAATGTATAAAATAAATAATATTAAAATAACATAATATTAAAATTTAAAAAATAATATAATAAATATCTTATAATACAATTATTTATGGATCATAATAAAATTAAATATATAATATATAATAGGTAAATGTTGTATGCTTTTGCCTAAAAAATGAATAATGAAATGAATTTTTTCATTTATGCGAATGGATTTTCTGCAAAAACTAAAGGAATTAAATATGACATTGAATTCAATGTTGGCAGCCAACTTACTCGCATTCTATCCAATTCTGACATAAAAGGTCTATACCATTCAATGTGAAATCAGTAGTGTTACACAATGGATGCACATACATAGACATATGGGTCATTACATTTTAGTTTACGTTTTAGCCACTACCTATTGTATGTACATACTTTTATTTTGTGATGACAGGTTTGCAGGTACAGGGCATCGTCTTCCCTGAATTGGCAGGAGTGAGTGTGCCCATAAATACTCATCTCAATGGTAAAGAGGGGAGGTAACAGACAGACCCAAAACCCTAACCTAAGCCTATTTATCCTAGGTATTGGATAAGTATTTGATGACTACCTTACCCAAATTTGTCAAGATGACATAGTTCGTGGATCCCCTCCTTTAGCTTGTTTGTTTTGTGTGTTGATCTTAATTTATTGCTTTTTGAATGAGTGATTTTTATATAGTTGAAGTATTTAATATTATAGTTGAAAAATAATATAAAATTTAATTCATTTGCTTATGTGTGATTATTAAATAATTAAAAATCAAATATTTGTATATTTAGATTTAATTAATTAATTGTGTGAAATTAGGATTGATAATGTTCCATTAAATTATTAAGTATTTAATTACATGTTTTATTTGTGCTTTGAGTATTAAATTATATAATGTGAATTTATAATTTATGCATGTGCTTTTATTAAGTTGAATGTGATTTGTTTTCAAAAGGGTAACAACTTGTCTTTAGGAGTCTAAGTTGTGTTGTGCATAATAAAATATATTTTTAATTATTAATTAGGAATTTCTTTCAAACTTGAGAGTGGGAGTTTGGTTAGGAGTTGTCTAATGAGTCATCTAGGGTTTGCATGAATGGAGGAGTTGAATCCTTAATAGGGGGAATTTGCTTTCATTTTGGAATTAATTAGGTTGTTGGAGTTTTGTGGAGAGAGTTCTTGGAGAATTTTTGACATCTTGAGATTTTTGAGCTTTGGCATGTGCTTGAGAATTTTGGTGAAGTTTGCGGTGCATTTGGTTTTGGCTTGGCATGCATTGTTGAACCAGATCTGTAGGGTTGAGTTCTCAATCTGGTGGATCTGGAAGTTTCATCATCTCATAGGCATTCTATTACAGTTTCTAGCATTGGAATTGAGGTAGGGGTTGAGAAAACCTTCTTGTAAAATTGTTCGTGAATTTTTTAGTGTTTTACTATGTTTGGATAAATTTACTGTTAGATCTGTATTCAGTTTTTGTTTGTGATTTGGGTTTTAGAAAACCCTTAGTTTCATAGTTTTTAGTTTATTTATAGACTTGGAATAGCATGGTTATGTTGACAAATTTTTGTGAGAAAATTCAACCTAAAACTCCTAAAAAATGAAAAAATTAGTTTAGCTATAGTGTAAACTATAGGGTCATTTAAATAAATTAATGGGTTTGAGAAAAAAACCCAATTTGGGTAGAAATACAACATTTTGTTTAAAAAAATACTCTCTGTTAAATAATGATAGTAAAAAATAATTACCAGAGAAAGGACAAATTTGTATGCATTGAATAAAAATAAATATACAATAAGGGAAAAGACAAAGGAAGAAAAAGATAAATTTGTATGTAAATTGTGCAAAAAGGATCTGTATATCCTTTTCTGGAAAAAAAAATGCAGGGCCTTTTATTTCCATTTTTGGAAATGGCCTTAATAGGGAAAATTAAGCTTTGCAATATATATATATATATATATATATATATATATATATATATATCAAATTAAAACGTGCTTTACTATATTGTTTGTTTTATTAAAAAAAAAGTTTAAAAAAAAAAAAATTATTTGAGGAGCGGGGACCACCACACCCCGCAACCCCTCCCCTCCACGGCAGTAGGAGGCTGCCACATGGCAGTCTAGGCACTGCCGGCCCCTTACGCCAGTGGGCGCTGGTCCACAAGGCCCCCCCACTTTAAAAGAAATTTGGTATTTTGTTTATTTTTAAATTAATTTTTATTTATTAAAAATTTTCATTTTAATTTTAGTTTAACATTTAAATTGTAATTTAATACTTAAATTTAATTGTTATTTATTAATTTTTGTTTACATTAGTTAATTGTTATTTAATTTTAATTTAGTTAAATTAAGTTTTATTTGTTAATTAATAAAGTTTAATTAAATTTGTTATTTAATTCAGTTTATTCAATTTGTTTATTTAATCAATATATATTAAGGCTTGTATACTTGATTAAATTTGGATTTGTATATTAAGTTTAACTAAATTTTTTTAGTTGTTAACTTAATGGGTGGCTACAAGAAGCTGGGTCCCACTTTTGGCCAAAAAGTGGAAGTGTTTTCTCTATTTTTCAAAATTTCTGTTAATTGATGTCCAAATTTGAAGCACTTAAAGATTGAATCTTGAAAAACTTCAGTAATATAAAATTTAGTGCTCGGAATCTAGTTTTCAAATATGTAATTTATTTCAATGCCCACATGGTATAAATTGAATTTTAGTATGCATGTCTAAAAACCACTTTTTCAAAATGCATGTTTCAGGACCACACCTCACGTGTGTACAGACACTTTTTTTTGAAGTAAATGAATGTATTTTTGGGAATCCTTTTGGGAAAAGGTACCTAAAACACTGAAGATTGATGAGAATATTTTATCTTATTTTTTTATTGAATATTTTTTTTAATTAATTTTTAATTGACTATAAAGTACATTTTTTAAACCTCTGGTGTACGGACACCATAATTTGATGATAACTTCACTTTTTTTCAATTTTTTTTTTTTAAATTGAAAAGAATTATATTTAGTTTGATTGCATATAACTCATTTTTCAAAAAACAAAAAATTAAAAAAGTTATTAAAGTTTTAGTTAACCTTGGTATTTCAAGTTTAGGTACCACGTTGGCTTAATAAATATTGTATAAATATTAAAATTCATCATATCACTATAAAATTTATATTTTTATAATCTGCACAATAATAGTTAAAATGAGTTTTCATTTTATCAAAAAATTCATTCGGGAAGTTGTCCTAAAAATTATGGCAAGATAGAAATTTTACTCTATAATGCCTTAGCCATTTTTTTGCAGGGTCAACCACGGGCTTTGTGGGACCAAGCCTGTCCCGAACCAAAACCCAAGCCAAGAGGTAAGGTTCATGCCCATATATTTACAAATCGGGTGCCCGTTATTTAAATTCAAATAACAGGAGCCTATTTTGTAAATCTAAAAACGGGCGCCTATTTTTTGAAACTAAAAATGGGTGCCTGTTTCTTAAAGAGTCGTTGCAATAAAAAAAACCAGACTATGGGCCTAATCTAATGATTGTGACTTTTCATTTTGTTTTCTATCGATTTGCAGCAAACAAAGAGAATATTTCTGCCAACATTTCTTTTATTTGTCTTATTTTGAATCTAACATTCAGAAAAGATTGTTTCAATTTAAATTTTTGTGCAAAAATGGGATCAAATCAATGTAGAAAGAGGTTAAAGAAGAATTTGACACCTGAGGAGATTGCAGAAAATAGAGAGGAGGCAAAACGACAATGAGAAAGAAGAGAAAGACTTCGAAACCCGAATAATGTTGGAGCATCGAGTTCAACATTTGTTTCAAAAGAGGAGGACAATGAAGACACCATAATGGATGTAGAGGTTGAAGAAAAAAAATTAGGTGCATCTTCTAATCCAGTATTGGATACAGGTATATCTTCACATCCAATTGTTACAACTTATTCTGATAAAGATGTTCATGATTTGCTAGAAGCGGGTTACAATAGAAATGATTTAAATTTTATTCCTAAAAATAGATTAACAAGTTTAATTGCACGTGAAATTTTAGAAATTAGTAATGTTAATCATAATGATAAAGGAACTGAAAGTCAAACCCCAATTGAAACTGAAAATCAAACACCAATTCAAATTGAAATCAACAATGTAAATGCAGACATAGAAACACCGATTGAGAAAGAAACTCATTTGAATGATAATGAAATACATGAACAATTTCAATTCAAATTTGATGTGTTAGACAATCTACATGGTTTGGTTTCATCGAGACAGATTAGGACACATGCGAGCAGATTGTTTAGACAATTTTTTTATAATAAAAAATTTGGGTTTCAATGTCAATTAATGTTACAATTAATTAAAATGTCTAAAATGTGAAAAGTGATGAAGAGGTTAGGCATTTATGTGAAAAATAAGAAGAAGGATGAGTCTCTAAAACAAGTTGTATCAACTATTGCTAGTGCCTTTGACACAATTGGAAAGAAAAGTCATTCTAAAGATAGTAATGTGGCACAACAAGCAATAACAATAGCTTTAGTAAACAAAACTACTACCGATAAAAGAATGATTTCAAACATAAGTGGATATCTTAATATTAATCGTAAAACTTTAGCAAGAGCTGTAAAGAGAAGAGTTAACTTTGAAAGTGATCTGGCAAACCATTTATGGACCTTCAGTGACAGACTCCCGAGG
Source organism: Chamaecyparis obtusa (assembly GCA_027943335.1). Lineage (NCBI taxonomy): Eukaryota > Viridiplantae > Streptophyta > Pinopsida > Cupressales > Cupressaceae > Chamaecyparis > Chamaecyparis obtusa. The sequence continues at coordinate 723,993 of BSBK01008500.1, forward strand.
TCTGACATGAAACTTACTAGTGAAGTCAAAACTTTGATTGAAAAATTTTGGCACGATAATACAAGAGTATCCCCTAATGCCAGAGATGTTCTTAAATTAAGAGTCGGTTCAAAAGTTCACGATCCACATCCAAAACACCTTTTAGATATGACTCAAACAAAATTGTACAAAAAATTTGTGGATGATAAGGTGTTAACTATTAGTATTAGTCAAAGATCTTTTGAAAAATGTAAACCATGGTATGTAAGGATTAACAAAGAAAGAATCACCTGTTGTTGCAAAAATCATGTTCAATTTCATTATCATTATGATATTTTTCGATCTATACATTCTACTATGCATACTAATGAAATGTTGCAGGAATGTGGTATAAATATACCACCTAAAACTGTAAAGGAGTTTATATCAAATTTGTTTTGTAACCCACCTAATGAGCAATTTTATCTTTTGAATGCATGTGTTTTTGGTGTATGTGATGTATGTGGCAATCTTACATTATTAGCTGAATGTTTGCATGAAAATATTTCATTTGATTTTGGCCAACAATTAGTTGATGTACAAAGATTTAAAACTGTTGAGTATCCATTGAAGGATGGAAAAGTTCAAAAATGGTGTGACCTAATAACTGAAAAACTTAGTGTTAATTCTTTTATGAATGAATTCAAGAGTAAGATCATACCTAAATATGTGAAACACTCTCACAATTCTAGATGGCTTGATGGACAATTTTGCTTATGCAAGAATAGATTTCCAATTGGTAGTATAATGTCAGTTGTTGACTTTGCAGAGAACTACACGCTTGCACCACAAGATGAGATCCAACCACAATATTATAATTTAGTGCAAGTAACATTTTTTGTTCATATTGTCTATAGACATGCATCTGATAGTACAGAAGAGGATCAAAAAATATTGAGAGAGTACCATTTCTATATGAGTGATAATAAGTTACACTCATCGGAGTTTGTCCAGTATTGCTTTAATACCTTTTATGAAAATTTAAGGGAGAGAGAAATTCATATAACACAACATCTAATATGGTCAAATAATTGCACAGGACAATTCAAGAATGCTAGAATGTTTTATTGGTTGAGTAGGATGCACAAGAAAATAAATATCCAACATATCTAGAATTTTTTTGAGGCTGGACACAGGAAGGGAGAACATGATGGTGCTGGTGCATGTGTTAAGAGAGCCCTTTGTAGAGAGAAACTCAAATTTGAGGAAAAATCAAAATTTAAAGATGCATGTGCAATTGTTGAATGGTGTAAAACAAGTTTATCTACAGGATCAAGTCAGAACTCTACAATCAGACATTTTTTTTGGCTAGTTGAAGAGAAGAATATCCTTTCAAGATATGATTGTAATACAATCAGAGGATCGACTAAATGGCATTCATTTAGGAGTTCTAATTCTAACACTTGGACTATATGGACTAGGGAGCTTGCATGTTTTTGTCAATTTTGTGTTGCAGGTGAATGGGAAGAATGCGAGAATATAGAATGGGTTGAAGAATGGCAACAAAAATCATTAACACCTAGTGAGAGACAAGATGAAGATGTTATAATAAATGAAGACCTAGATCATGCCTTTGCATCAGAAGATTATGATCATGTTTCAGATCTCATACAACCTGGTAATTTAATACAATTTATTGTAAAATTTTAAATTATATATTAGTTACCAGTGTATGTCATATAATTTATGATTATATATATTTGAATTATAAACCTTTAATTTAAACAAGTTTTATTTATAGTGCACATGTACTTAATTTGGTTTTGAAGGACATGTGTATGTTGTTGTTGCACCTAAGGATAATGAAGAGCAGACAGAGTATTGGTTAGCTCGATGTGTAGAACCCAAGAAAAAGTTGATATGTCATCAAGTAGATGATGATAATTTTCAATATCCAATTGGGTCTATTGTGGTAGTTGGTACATGGCTACACAAATACCTAACAAGAAGGAATGGTTTACTAGCTTTTGAAGACTACGAATCAAAAAAGAAGATTATACACTATTCCCATTTGGTAGTGGCAACAAATATCAAATTGGAAAGATACAAAGGGAGACCTGCTAATAAAATTTTATGGACACTTTCAATGGAAGAGCATGAGGCAATCATAGACGCATTGCAGAAAAGAGAGGATGTTGATGGTACATTAGGTTGAATCAAATTTATACATGTAAGTTTTTATTCAATTGTCTTATTAACTTTAAAATTAAAATTAACTTTAAATAAACTTGAGTACATAAATTCTAACATTTCAACATGTTTATTTTTATGATGTAGTCCATGTTGGGAAGAACATCTAGATGCATTGCAGAAAAGAGAGGATGTTAATGGTACATTATGTTGAATCAAATTTATACATGTAAGTTTTTGTTCAATTGTCATATTAACTTTAAATGAACTCGAGTACACAAATTCTAACATTTCAACATGTTTATTTTTATGATGCAGGATGTCAGGAAGAATATAGATCTACATTGTAGAAAAGAGAGGATGTTGATGGTACATTAGGTTGAATCAAATTTATACATGTAAGTTTTTGTTCAATTGTCATATTTGTATATGTTTTCTACACGTCTTCTTTGAAGTGTCATAATTTATAATTTAGAGATATAGATTTGAAATTAAAATTAAAATTAACTTTAAATGAACGTTTATAAATTCTAACATTTCAACATGTTTATTTTTAAGACACAAGATGTTTGGAAGAACATAGACATGAACTATTTATGTAGTACAATGCACTCTTGTATTCGTACAATTTTGGGTTAATAATTTAAGATCACATGAACTCACTTTTATACATCAAATTTTGTTTTAAATATTTAAGTTAAATTCATAACTTTGTATTCACCTAATTTTGTTGTTACAAATATTAAACTATGCACATTGGTCAGATTATGTTCACTTAATAGATCTCATTGTTTAATAGTTATTAAGTTTGTAATGTATCCATATTGTTCTTGTCAATTTTACATGTATTAATAGATGTCATTGTTAGATCTAGATGATTTTTTTTATAGTTAATCAAAGTGTTCATAATACTTGTAACATGTATCTAGATATTGTACTTAGATCAATTACACATGAATTAATAGATCTCATTGTTAGATAGATGTTTTTTTAAGGATAAATTGATAAATTACATAACAAGTCCTCATTAAGATAAATTGATAAATTACATAACAACTCATGACTAAGATAAATAACATAACAAGTCTTGAAATAATTTACATGTATCATAATGTCCATCATGTCAACTCATGATATATACATACAATCACAAAACAAAGTCCTACTCTAAAAACAAGTCCAAGTACAATATATGATAACAAGTGGACTAGTATATAATGCAAGTCCTACTCTAACAACAAGTAAAAATAATATGAACAAGTCTAAACAAGCCCAAATAGTCATCATAAAACAAGTCCAAATAGTCATAAAAAATAATATGAACAAGTCCAAATAGTCATCATAATCTAACTCTACTCATCTAGCTAATCTATAGTCCTCTTCACTCCACGTGAAGAGGACTGTGATGCATCAACATGCTTTGTCTTGTTCTGAGTACCCTGATCCTACTCTGTCTGGTCCTGAGCACCCTGATCCTACTTTGTCTGGTCTCGAGCATCCTCATCCTCAACTACATGAAAAGTGGATGAAGCCAAGTCCTGTAAAAAAATTTAAAGTACAAATTAAAAATTATTTAAATTAATCATCTAAGATCTAGATACACATAGGACATTGAAAAAGATCTAGATACACATAGGACATTGAAAAATTACTTAAATTAATCATCACCTCAAAGGATAGTGTCGATGGATGCATTTGGCTTAATCTTGTAGCCATGCCAAGACTCATGGTGGTGTCGACCTGAACAACATATATAAAGCATGAATCAAACTTATGGTACATATATACATAAATTATAAAGTATATATAACTTGATTAAATATATAAATATGGAATAAAAACATGTGAACATTACCTGTGTGTGACATGTACATAATGTCACTGATGAGTCAAGACGTAAATGGGATTGTGCAACATGAGACAATCCAAAAGCCTACAATTACAAAAAAATAAGTGTGAATCAAAGTTGTACATATATTAGTAAGATACAAATACTTAAAATTAATAAATGAAAAACATACTACAGGTATATGCGGCTGACTGTCAGTGACTGGTGCGGCAGAGAATGAAGGACTGCCAATCTCAGTCGTACATGAGAGACCCTACAAAATACAAAAATATGTCAAACACATTATCAATTAAATTTTATTTTGTTTAAAGTTTAAATGTATCAAGATCAAAGTGCATACCGTGAATGGAGCACCGAAATGTCAAGGTGTCGATGTCATATGATGACGGCTAATGAATGTTGGAGGGTCAACCCTCCTCTGTTCACTAAAAAATCCACATGTTATGGCTCATAATTGTATAAATAATAAATTTAATATTAAGCTATATTTAAATTATAATTAAATTTACCTACGTAGGATGATCATCGTCTGCATTGAGGAAATCAACATATGATGAGATATCATCTCCGGCATCACCATGTGCACCATCATCATCATCGGCATATCCACCATGTGCACCACTAGCATCATCACCATATCCACCATGGGCAACATGGGTAGCATCAGGATCAGACTGTGGACCCATACATGTACCCCCACAATTCGTGCAAACATGTGCTATGCTGGGGACAGTTATAGTACCTCGCCCCTAGTCCAATTTTATTAATGTTATGATTATTCTAGGATGTTAGATTATATGTTAGGAAATCATCAATGCTTATGATTTAACTGACCCCATACTTGCATGTGTATGGTTGATGTGTTGGTTTTAAATTTCTATTTGACGTGCCTGATGTGGTTGAGGGACGGAGTCGTAGTTACTTGCTTGCGAGATCCACATGATTGGCCAATCCCCACCATTGCCTGTTATGTATTTATATATGTTTGTACATGCAGGTGTTGTATGCAGGTCCACAGGTACCAAGCATCAACTTCCCTGAATTGTCAGGATGAGCATGCCCAATCGCAATATCTCAAATGGTAAGAGAGGGGATATAACATGGATCCAAAACCCTAACCTAAACCCATTTATCCTAGTTGTTGGATAAGTATCTGTTGACTACCCTATCCGAATTTGTCAGGTTGGCAAAGTTCGTGGATCCCTTTCTGGTGTTGCTTGGTTTTGGTTTTGTTTGATTTTATCTCATTTGGTTTTAGTTAATTTGTGGTTATGTGGGTGATTTTTATGTGATTATGCATTTATTGATTATAAGTTGATTTATGTTTATATAGATTATTTTATATGATTACCAATGTTAGGTGCGTAGTTGAATTTAATGATTAAATATGCTCCTATGATTAATTGAAGAAATTAAATTAAAGTTAATTATTTGAGTATTTGGAAATGAATATTGATTATGTCCTAAGTTTATTTTGATGAAAGTTAATTAAAATCAAATAATTGATTATTTGGATTTAAATGATTATTTTATTGATAATTGAATTTTATTATGATTGTGAGTATTATTAAATAAATAAATATTTAATTACATATTTTAGGATGCATTAAGTATTTTATTTATTTAATATGTGTTTTAAATTATTAACATGTGCATAATTGAAAAGTGAGTTGTTGTCAAAAAGTGAACAACTAGTTTTCAAAAGTCATGTTGTGTTGTGCATTTAAAAAGATATTTTAATTAATTAATTAATATTTACTTTCAATTTTGGAGTTGGAGTCTGATCAAGAGTTGTCTTATGAGTCATTTATGATTTGGAGTTGAACTGTGAGTTAGCTTTTGAGTTGTCTTTAGGGATTGCATGAATTTGGGAATGGAATTCCAATTAAGGGATGATTGCATTCTTTTGGGGGGAGACAGGTTTCTTTGGGGAGAATTTGGGAGAGCTTGTGTACTTGAATTTTTTAGGATTCTTGGTTTGTTGTGGCTGCTTGTTGATTTGGGCTTGATTGTGTGTCTAGATCTGGTTCCTGCTTTCATCATAGCTTTCAAATCTGCAAACAGGATTGGATTTGGAAGAAATCTCATTCTTAGATCTTAAACAGGGGTTTCAGCACAGTTTCTGGCATTGGATTCAAGGTAGGATCTAGAATTATTTTTGTGTGTGTGTTCTGTTATTTCATCTGGTAAAATTCTATGTTTGAGTATATCTGGATTAGTCTGTGTAGATTTGTATGCATTCTTTGATTTTGGGTGTTAGAGAAACTCAGGATCTGTTCTTTTATACTTCTATGAAGATTTGGCATTGTACTGTTATGCTCGCAAAATTTTGTCAATAGATTCCTCATATATTCTTTAGAAAATGAATTATTAATTTAGGTGTATAGTTCAACTATAGAATTTGAAAATAATATTTTCATGTGAAAGAAAATTCATTGCCTGCAAATAAAACCCAATTACATTACTAAAGTCAATTCTGAAAAGAATATATTCTGTGCTTTTCTAAAAATTACATTTGTGTAAAAGAAATCAATTCTGGTAGGAAAAACTACATTATGTAAAAAGTAAGATGGTACAGTCAAATTAAATTGCACAGTCAAACATAAATATTTATATTAGGTATCTTTTGTAAAAAACAATTTCCCACATTGATATATATTACACTGTTGAAAAGATGGTTAAAAATAAATGTATATGTTGGTACATTTGATTTTATATATGTTATAAAAAAAAATACAGATTCCCAGAGCATAGAAAGTTATATATATATATATATATATATATATATATATATATATATATATATATATATATATATATATATATATGTTTTCATATTTATGTAGGGATAAAATTAAAAAAAAATATTTATTGAAAGTACAACATTGCATTTTTTTTTAAAGAGTGTACTTATATAAAAGAAAATTAAAAAATATATTTAAAATAATATTTTGGGGTGGAGGCCACCAATTTCCTCCAACCCCCACATGGCTAAGGACCTGCCGCAGGTGGTACCGCTGGTACTGTTTGGCAGGGCTGACCTGTGGCTGTACCAGGGAAGGTACTGTGCGCAGGTCAAAAGGACCATGGGCCCCGCGTCCTTTATAATTTTTGGTGGTTTTGTTTATGTTAATAATTAGATTTTATTAATTAATTTTATTTTTAATAAGTTTTGTTAAATTAATTTAGTTTGCAATATTATTATTTTGTAAGTTAATTAATTTTTAATTTATTTTAATTTGGGATTTATTTAGTTTGTAATATATCTAATATGTAATATTATTTTAATTGGTAAATTAATTTAATTTGTATTTTGATTAAGATAAATTAAATGTTGTTTATTAATTAAATTAAATTAAATTTTGTTCCCTATCTAATTTGAGGTATGTATATAGATTGGGTTAATTATGGAAATTTATTAATTATACATTTATTGAATATATTTAAAGCATTTATATTTCTATATATGTATAGCAAATTTATTAATAATTAAGGTGTAATTATATATTTGTTGAGATTTCATAATTAGATTAATTATTTCTATACATATGATTATGCTTGAGTTGTGTTCATTAGTATTACATTTAGTTATGTTCTACTATAGGACAAACGTTCCTCATATATGTTGATTTATTTTGAATGACCTATTATTGGAAAATATTACTTGTAAAGTAGATCTTTTTGTACTGAAATTGGGCGTTTTTGTCCTATTGAACCTATAGGATGAATATAGATAAAGTTCTTTAGTTTTTGCAATTATCTTAATGTCTATGATAGGTATCTCTTAACAGATTGAATTGTTTTTGCACGCGGATTCATTTATGTTCAATATGGGATTTTGTATGCTTATGATTAAATTCCAGTTTTCTATGATGCATTGTGCCTTCTTCGTGCCTGGAGTGTTTTCTTTTGCTTATGTGTTTTGGGGCACTAGAAGACCTAAGGAAAAGACAAAGGCCAGGAATTGAGTCAGTTGTTCTTGTTTTCAGTAATATGATTGGATGTGTGCCTTGAGATCTGATTATACCCTGACTTGATTGTATAGGCTCATGATGTTTTGTATTTTTCTTTTGGTACCTTTGTAATCATTCTAGTTCACTTATGGGAAACTGGATTTCGGATTACTTGGTTGTGTACCTGTTTTGATCTTTGAAAGATCTGTGAGCCTAGGGTAGTTTACCTAGATATGTAGTAGGAGGTGGCTTGCAGTAAGCATCGGGGCCCACAAGTGGCTACCAAGATCACTTATTGTTCAGTATCTTAATCAAGTGATAACTAAATATAACATTGAGAATTTTTTTAAAATGAATCTAATAAGGTATTGTCCTCACCCAGGCGTTAGTGCTAGTATAGACTAAGATGGTGTTGAGAAGATGACTAGTCCCCTTTTAAGGGATGAGTTGGCATAGTTGATGACTTCGTCAGTACGAGAGGTCATTGATACCGTGTATGGTCACTTGAGTGCCAGGATCTAGCAAGATTACTAGGATGAGACTCAAGGGTTAGACGTACATGATGACACCTTCCTATGCATAGTCTAGTTATCCTACATGTGTCGGTTGCCTCTGGAATAGTGAGCCTTTCATGGCATTTTTACTTTTTCACCTTGAGTTAGAAAGCTTTGGGGATCCTTTCCTTAGCTTGATCTGTTCGATGTTTGTTATACAAGTGGGATCTGTTGTTATCTCCTCAGCACGGTGGGAATGGACCATTTAGGTTCACGAGGTCAGGTGGTAGTGGTTCTTTTACCATTTGAGATTCTGACATTCGTGCACCAGTGCTGGATGATCCCTGTAGTAGTTGTTCCTTCTTGATCTTCTTTGTTGGAGTTGTACTTTCCTCTCTTTCTTCTTCTTTGTATTTCTTTGTATTAGTGTATCAGAGATATCATGATGTACTTCTTTTCAGTTATTATATTACATACCCTGTGACATGTGCAGTGGATGTAGATTTATGGATACTTTATGGTACCAGATGTATTTATGTTATCTTCTAGGTGATGATGATTTTATCTTTCATTGTTTTATGTGAGTTTCATAATTGTACCTAATCTATATTATTAATTAATGTTAAGTAATCATCGTCACGGAACCCTTGAGAGCTGTAGCCTGTGTTGATTGTTTATGTTATGTGATTTAATGGTAATTTCTTCCGCATTGATGCTTATCTTGTATGTTAACTTTTAAAAAAAAATTTATTTTGCAAACTTAGTTGCATGTTGGGTTAAGTTCTTCTGGATTCCCTAGCGGGACATTACACTTGGTATCAGAGCACCGAGTTCTACACTGGGAACTTTGGGAAGTTGTGTGCCCATTAGATGTCTAAAACGTTAAACTTGAAACCAAACGTAGACATATAACTCTTTTGTGTTTGAGAACCATTAAACTTCATCTAAACATTTGTGATCTTGTTTCTCTTAAATGACTATGAGATATCACCTTGTCTAGTGATTGTCATAGGTGTTTGAACTATTTATTGCATATGGTTACCTTCTCTAATGCATCTAGGGTGAAATACCTTTGGATGTCATGAAGCGATTACTCCCATGAGTGTAGTTACTACTAGTCACCTTTTTATGTGGATGTGTTTTGATTTATGATTCATTTTTAGGTGATTTACAAATTGTTTGTGTTGTGTATGGGCTAGCATTGAAATTTTTGAACTTTCTTATGATTGAAATAGTCACCTAACTCTCTTTTCATTATCTATTCTATGACGCTAGTCACACTTAATTTATTGTTGAAATTGAGAGCTCTCATGATTTAATGTTGGACTGATGATTCCTCCACTTGTGTTTTATCTTTTTGAGTTTTATGGTGGCCGCTTTGAATGTTTGGTATTGTTGGCCCTGTTCTGTAATAAGTTTTGTTTCTATCATATTCAACATGAACCCCTGATAGTATGTATAAGGGAGGACATCACAGAGATGGTACTATATGTGTTGTGTGATATTAGATATGTACCCTTTATGTTTGCATAAGTGAAGCATTAACTAGATAGTTTTGTATGAACTTCTCAACTTTTTATTTGTTATAGATATGAATGTGTGTTCTTTATGCAATTGATCCTAGATGTTTTCTAAGATGATGTATGAATAAAGATTTAGACCTATTTTTCAAATTGTTAATGAATGATTGATCAATGTGATTTAAAGTTTATTCTTAAACTAGATACTATATTGTTCTTAATGACTGCATATCATGTTCTTATTCGATGACCTATTTTAAAATGTTATGTTTTATTTTTAGTAAATGCTTTGTGTTTGGGGGATATGTATCCTCATTTGCTTGTAGGCTTCCAGGAGTAAGTCTAATCCTAAGGGGGGTGGATGTAGTACCTTGCCCCTAGTCCAATTTTATTAATGTTATGATTATTATAGGATGTTAGATTATATGTTAGGAAATCATCAATGCTTATGATTTCATTGACCCCATACTTGCATGTGTATGGTTGATGTGTTGGTTTTATATTTTTGTTTGACGTGCTTGATGTGGTTGAGAGATGGAGCCGTAGTTACTTACTTGCGAGATCCACACGATCGGCCGATCCCCGCCATTGTCAGTTATGTATTTATATATGTTTGTACATGCGGGTGTTGTATGTAGGTTCACAGGTACCGAGCATCAACTTCTCTGAATTGTCAGGATGAGCGTGCCCTATCGCAATATCTCAAATGGTAAGAGAGGGGAGATTAGACGGATCCAAAACCCTAACTTAAACCCATTTATCCTAGTTGTTGGATAAGTATCTGTTGACTACCCTATCTGAATTTGTCAGGTTGGCAAAGTTCTTGGATCCCTTTCTGGTGTTGCTTGGTTTTGGTTTTGTTTGATTTTATCTTGTTTGGTTTTAGTTAATTTGTGGTTATGTGGGTGATTTTTATGTGATTATGCATTTATTGATTATAAGTTGATTTATGTTTATATAGATTATTTTATATGATTATCAATGTTAGGTGCGTAGTTGAATTTAATGATTAAATATGCTCCTATGATTAATTGAGAAAATTAAATTAAAGTTAATTATTTGAGTATTTGGAAATGAATATTGATTATGTCCTAAGTTTATTTTGATGAAAGTTAATTAAAATCAAATAATTTATTATTTGGATTTAAATGATTATTTTATTGATAATTGAATTTTATTATGATTGTGAGTATTATTAAATAAATAAATATTTAATTGCATATTTTAGGATGCATCAAGTATTTTATTTATTTAATATGTGTTTTAAATTATTAACATGTGCATAATTGAAAAGTGAGTTGTCAAAAAGTGAACAACTAGTTTTCAAAAGTCAACTTGTGTTGTGCATTTAAAAAGATATTTTAATTAATTAATTAATATTTACTTTCAATTTTGGAGTTGGAGTCTGATTAGGAGTTGTCTTATGAGTCATTTATGATTTGGAGTTGAACTATGAGTTAGCTTTTGAGTTGTCTTTAGGGATTGCATGAATTTGGGAATGGAATTCCAATTAAGGGATGATTGCATTCTTTTGGGGGGAGATAGGTTTCTTTGGGGAGAATTTGTGAGAGCTTGTGTGCTTGAATTTTTTAGGATTCTTGGTTTGTTGTGGCTGCTTGTTGATTTGGGCTTGATTGTGTGTCTGGATCTGGTTCTTGCTTTCATCATAGTTTTCATATCTGCAAACAGGATTGGATTTGGAAGAAATCTCATTCTCAGATCTTAAACAGGGGTTTCAGCACAGTTTCTGGCATTGGATTCAAGGTAGGATCTAGAATTCTTGTTGTGTGTGTGTTCTGTTATTTCATCTGGTAAAATTTTATGTTTGAGTATATCTGGATTAGTCTCTGTAGATTTGTATGCATTCTTTGATTCTGGGTGTTAGAGAAACTCTGGATTTGTTCTTTTATACTTTTATGAAGATTTGGCATTGTACTGTTATGCTCACAAAATTTCGTCAATAGATTCCTCATATATTCCTTAGAAAATGAATTATTAATTTAGGTGTATAGTTCAACTATAGAATTTGAAAATAATATTTTCATGTGAAAGAAAATTCATTGCCTGCAAATAAAACCCAATTACATTAGTAAAGTCAATTCTGAAAAGAATATATTCTCTCCTTTTCAAAAAATTACATTTGTGTAAAAGAAATCAATTCTGGTAGGAAAAACTACATTATGTAAAAAATAAGATGGTACAGTCAAATTAAATTGCACAGTCAAACATAAATATTTATATTATGTATCTTTTGTAAAAAAAAATTTCCCACATTGATTTTTATTGCACTGTTGAAAAGATGGTTAAAAATAAATGTATATGTTGGTACATTTGATTTTATATATGTTATAAAAAAAAATACAGATTCCCAGAGCATAGAAAGTTATAGTTATATATATATATATATAGATATATATATATATATACATATATATATATATATATACATACATATATACATACATATACATACATATATACATACATATATATACATAAATGTATATATATATATATATATATATACATAAATGTATATATATATATATATATATATATATATATACATAAATGTATATATATATATATATATATATATATATATATATATATATATATATATATATATATATATATATATATATATATATGTTTTCATTTTTATGTAGGGATAAAATTAAAAAAATATATTTATTGAAAGTACAACATTGCATTTTTTTTTTAAAAGAGTGTACTTATATAAAAGAAAATTTAAAAAAATATTTAAAATAATATTTTGGGGCGGGGGCCACCAATTTCCCCCAACCCCCACATGGCTAAGGACCTGTCGCAGGCGGTACCGCTGGTACTATTTGGCAGGGCTGACCTGTGGCTATACTAGGGAAGGTACTATGCACAGGTCAAAAGGACCATGGGCCTCGCATCCTTTATAATTTTTGGTGGTTTTGTTTATGTTAATAATTAGATTTTATTAATTAATTTTATTTTTAATAAGTTTTGTTAAATTAATTTAGTTTGCAATATTATTATTTTGTAAGTTAATTAATTTTTAATTTATTTTAATTTGCGATTTATTTAGTTTGTAATATATCTAATATGTAATATTATTTTAATTGGTAAATTAATTTAATTTGTATTTTGATTAAGATAAATTAAATGTTGTTTATTAATTAAATCAAATTAAATTTTGTTCCCTATCTAATTTGAGGTATGTATATAGATTGCGTTAATTATGGAAATTTATTAATTATACATTTATTGAATATATTTAAAGCATTTATATTTGTATATATGTATAGCAAATTTATTAATAATTAAGGTGTAATTATATATTTGTTGAGATTTCATAATTAGTTTAATTATTTCTATACATAGGATTATGCTTGAGTTGTGTTCATTAGTATTACATTTAGTTATGTGCTACTATAGAACAAACGTTCCTCATATACGTTGATTTATTTTGAATGACCTATTATTGGAAAATATTACTTGTAAAGTAGATCTTTTTGTATTGAAATTGGGTGTTTTTGTCCTGTTGAACCTATAGGATGAATATAGATAAAGTTCTTTAGTTTTTGTGATTATCTTAATGTCTATGATAGGTATCTCTTAATAGATTGAATTGTTTTTGCACGCGGATTCATTTATGTTCAATATGGGATTTTGTATGCTTATGATTAAATTCTAGTTTTCTATGATGCATTGTGTCTTCTTCGTCCCTGGAGTGTTTTCTTTTGCTTATGTGTTTTGGGGCACTAGAAGACCTAAGGAAAAGACAAAGGCCGGGAATTGAGTCAGTTGTTCTTGTTTTCAGTAATATGATTGGATGTGTGTCTTCAGATCCGATTATACCCTGACTTGATTGTATAGGCTCATGATGTTTTGTATTCTTCTTTTGGTACCTTTGTAATCATTCTAGTTCTTGTATGTGAAACTAGATTCGAGATCACCTGGTTGTGTACCTATTTTGATCTTTGAGAGATCTGTGAGCCTAGGGTAGTTTACCTAGATATGCAGTAGGAGGTGGCTTACAATAAGCGTCGGGGCCCACAAGTGGCTACCAAGATCACTTATTGTTAAGTATCTTAATCATATGATAACTAAATATAACATTGAGAGTTTTTTTTAAATGAACCTAATAAGGTATGGTCCTCACCCAGATGTTAGTGCTAGTACAGACTAAGATGGTGTTGAGAAGATGACTAGCCCCCTTTTAAGGGATGAGTTGGCATAGTTGATGAATTCGTCAGTACGAGAGGTCATTGATACTATGTATGGTCACTTGAGTGTCAGGATCTAGCAAGATTACCGGGATGAGACTCAAAGGTTAGACGTACATGATGACACCTTCCTATGCATAGTCTAGTTATCCTACATGTTTCGGTTGCCTCTAGAATAGTGAGTCTTTCATGGCATTTTTACTTTTTGACCTTGAGTTAGAAAGCTTTTGGGATCCTTTCCTTAGCTTGATCTGTTTGATGTTTGTTATCCAAGTGGGATCTATTTTTATCTCCTTAGCACAGTGGGAGTGTAGGTTCACGAGGTCGGGTGGTAGTGGTTCTTTTACCATTTGAGATTCTAACATTCGTGCACCAGTGCTGGATGATCCCTATAGCAGTTGTTCCTTCTTGATCTTCTTTGTTGGAGTTGTACTCTCTTCTCCTTCCTCTTCTTTGTGTTTCTTTGTATCAGTTTATCAGAGATATCATGATGTACTTCTTTTTAGTTATTATATTACATACCCTGTGACATGTGCAGTGGATGTAGATTTATGAATAACCTATGGTACCAGATGTATTTATGTTATCTTCTAGGTGATGATGATTTTATCTTTCATTATTTTATGTGAGTTTCATAATTGTGCCTAATCTATATTATTAATTAATGTTCAGTAATCATCGTCATAGAACCCTTGAGAGCTGTAACCTGTGTTGATTGTTTATGTGATGTGAGTTAATGGTAATTGCTTCCGCATTGATGCTTATCATGTATGTTAACTTTTAAAAAAAAAAATTATTCCGCAAACTTAGTTGCATGTTGGGTTAAGTTCTTCTGGGTTCCCTGGCGGGGCATTACACTTGGTATTAGAGCACTGAGTTCTACACTGGGAACTTTGGGAAGTTGTGTGCCCATTAGATGTCTAAAATGTTAAACTTGAAACCAAACATAGACATATAACTCTTTTGTATTTGAGAACCATTTAACTTCATCTAAATATTTGTGTTCTTGTTTCTCTTAAATGTCTATGAGATATCACCTTGTCTAGTGATTGTCATAGGTGTTTGAACTATTTATTGCATATGGTTACCTTCAGTAATGCATCTAGGGTGAAATACCTTTGGATGTCATAAAGCAATTACTCCCTTGAGTGTGGCTACTACTAGTCACCTTGTTATGTTGATGTGTTTTGATTTATGAATCATTTTTAGTTGATTTACGAATTGTTTGTGTTGTGTATGGGCTAGCATTGAAATTTTTGAACTTTCTTATGATTGGAATAGTCACCTAACTCTCTTTTCATTATCTATTCTGTGACGCTAGTCACACTTAATTTATTGTTGAAATTGAGAGCTCTCATGATTTAATGTTGGACTTATGATTCCCCCACTTGTGTTTTATCTTTTTGAGTTTTATGGTGGTTGCTCTGAATGTTTGGTATTGTTGGCCCTGTTCTGTAATAAGTTTTGTTTCCATCATGTTCAACATGAACCCCTGATAGTATGTATAAGGGAGGACATCACAGAGATGGTACTATATGTGTTGTGTGATATTAGAAATCGATATGTACCCTTTATGTTTGCATAAGTGAAGCATTAACTAGATAGTTTTGTATGAACTTCTCAACTTTTTATTTGTTATAGATATGAATGTGTGTTCTTTATGCAATTGATCCTAGATGTTTTCTATGATGATGTATGAATAAATATTTAGATCTATTTTTCAAATTGTTAATGAATGATTGATCAATGTGATTTAAAGTTTATTCCTAAACTAGATACTATATTGTTCTTAATGACTGCATATCATGTTCTTATTCGATGACCTATTTTTAGTAAATGCTTTGTGTTTGGGGGATATGTATCCTCATCTACTTGTAGGTTTCTGGGAGTAAGTCTAACCCTAGGGGGGGTGGATGTAGTACCTCGCCCCTAGTCCAATTTTATTAATGTTATGATTATTCTAGGATGTTAGATTATATGTTAGGAAATTATCAATGCTTATGATTTCACTGACCTCATACTTGCATGTCTATGGTTGATTTCTTGGTTTTACATTTCTGTTTGACGTGCTTGATGTGGTTGAGGGATGGAGCCGTAGTTACTTGCTTGCGAGATCCACACAATCGGTCGATCCCTGCCATTGTCTGTTATGTATTTATATATGTTTGTACATGCGGGTGTTGTATGTAGGTTCACAAGTACCGAGCATCAACTTCCCTGAATCGTCAAGATGAGCATGCCCTATCGCAATATCTCAAATGGTAAGAGAGGGGAGATAACATGGATCCGAATTTGTCAGGTTGGCAAAGTTCGTGGATCCCTTTCTGGTGTTGCTTGGTTTTGGTTTTGTTTGATTTTATCTCGTTTGGTTTTAGTTAATTTGTGGTTATGTGGGCGATTTTTATGTGATTATGCATTTATTGATTATAAGTTGATTTATGTTTATATAGATTATTTTATATGATTATCAATGTTAGGTGCGTAGTTGAATTTAATGATTAAATATGCTCCTATGATTAATTGAGGAAATTAAATTAAAGTTAATTATTTGTGTATTTAGAAATGAATATTGATTATGTCCTAAGTTTATTTTGATGAAAGTTAATTAAAATCAAATAATTGATTATTTGGATTTAAATGATTATTTTATTGATAATTGAATTTTATTATGATTGTGAGTATTATTAAATAAATAAATATTTAATTGTATATTTTAGGATGCATTAAGTATTTTATATATTTAATATGTGTTTTAAATTATTAACATGTGCATAATTGAAAAGTGAGTTGTCAAAAAGTGAACTAGTTTTCAAAAGTCAACTTATGTTGTGCATTTAAAAAGATATTTTAATTAATTAATTAATATTTACTTTCAATTTTGGAGTTGGAGTCTGATCAGAAGTTGTCTTATGAGTCATTTATGATTTGGAGTTGAACTGTGAGTTAGCTTTTGAGTTATCTTTAAGGATTGCATGAATTTGGGAATGGAATTCCAATTAAGGGATGATTGCATTCTTTTGGGGGGAGACAGGTTTCTTTGGGGAGAATTTGTGAGAGCTTGTGTGCTTGAATTTTTTAGGATTCTTGGTTTGTTGTGGCTGCTTGTTGATTTGGGCTTGATTGTGTGTCTAGATCTGGTTCCTTCTTTCATCATAGTTTTCAGATCTGCAAACAGGATTGGATTTGGAAGAAATCTCATTCTCAGATCTTAAACAGGGGTTTCAGCATAGTTTATGGCATTGGAGTCAAGGTAGGATTTGGAATTCTTGTTGTGTGTGTTCTCTGTTATTTCATCTGGTAAAATTCTATGTTTGAGTATATCTGGATTAGTCTCTATAGATTTGTATGCATTCTTTGATTTTGGGTGTTAGAGAAACCCTGGATCTGTTCTTTTATACTTTTATGAAGATTTGACATTGTACTGTTATGCTGTTAAATTTTTTTCAATAGATTCCTCATATATTCTTTAGAAAATGAATTATTAATTTAGGTGTATAGTTCAACTATAGAGTTTGAAAATAATATTTTCATGTGAAAGAAAATTCATTGCTTGCAAATAAAACCCAATTCATTAGTAAAGTCAATTCTGAAAAGAATATATTCTCTGCCTTTCTAAAAATTACATGTGTAAAAGAAATCAATTCTGGTAGGAAAAACTACATTTTGTAAAAAGTAAGATGGTACAGCCAAATTGAATTGCACAGT